>VWZT01015726.1:99541-114160 GCA_013397055.1 Pachycephala philippinensis
GCTCGCAAGCGGCCGGCGCCGCAGCAGCTGCAGCAGGTGCAGCCGCAGGCGGTGCCCAACCGCAACCACAAGTAAGGCACGGGGGGCACGGGGAGAGGACACATCCCGGGGATAACGGGGATATCCCCGGGTGTAACGGGGACATCCCCGGCTATTGGGGACATCCCGGGGCATCCCCAGACAACGGGAGCACCTTCGGGGCAGCGGCAACATCCCTGGGCAGAGGGCACATCCCCTGGGCTGTCTTGGGGTTCAGGAGGAATTTATTCATGGAAATTATCAGGCGTTGGAAGGGGCTGCCCAGGAAGGTGGTGGAGTTTCCATCCCTGGAGGTGTCCGGAGAATGTCTGGACGTGGCACTCAGTGCTCTGGGCTGGTGACAGAGTGGAGGTTGGGCACAGGTTGGACTCGAGGGTCTGGGAGGTCTTTTCCAGACTCAGGGATTGTGGAGTTCTTGGCCATCCTGCAGCGTGCAGGGGGCTGAAAGGTCCCATCAGGTCTTTGTGCATTCCCCTGGGAGTGGAGGAGGCCCTGCTCCCCAAGGACAACACCGGGCAGGGCAGGGCTGAGTTTATGTCTGCATCCTGATGTGATGTCTCAGTGAGAATAGAATTCATCCTGGCTTTAAAATGCTCTCCTGGAAAAGCCACTCCAGAGTTGATTGAGGCTGGGGAGGGCCTTGGTTGTGTCAGCTCCACTTTCCCAGGGGATGCAACCCCCTTTCCGACGGATGCAACCGGCTTTCCAACAGATGTAACTCCCTTCTGAGTGCTCAGAGGGGTGGGAAACGTTGAGATAACCAGTTAGTCACACTGGAGCAGGGCCCAGGAGTCACTGGCCAGGCGGTGCTGCATGTTTCTGAGTTCCTGTGCCCAGAGCCGTTCCCATTTTCACCCTGTTTTGCCTCTTGCCCCTGTCAGCGCCAAGAAGAAGAAGATGGCAGATAAAATCCTCCCGCAGCGGGTGAGTGGGACACGGGGAGGGGCTCGGGGGGAGGCGAGGCAGCCTGGGGCACTCTGGGGAGCTGACGGGGCATTTCCATCCTTGCTTGGCCACAGATCCGTGAGCTCGTGCCCGAATCCCAGGCCTACATGGACTTGTTGGCCTTCGAGAGGAAGCTGGACCAGACCATCATGAGGAAGCGCTTGGATATCCAGGAGGCTCTGAAACGCCCCATCAAGGTAGGGGAGGCCATGGGTTGGATCCAGGGTTTGGAGGCTCCTGAGTTCAGGCAGCGGGAGGGCTCTGAAGGGTCGTGTCCTGTGAGTTTGGCGTATCAGGGGCCCCAGTGCTCTGGACACGGCCAGGGACTGGGACCAGCAACACCTCTGTCCTCGCTCTGCCTCAGGAGAGGGGGAATGTGAGGCAGCTGAAAGCATTGAGCTCAGTTTTAGTAAAACCTGTGCAGGACAGTTGGCCCTGTAGGTGAGGATTAACTCTGAGCTGATGCTTTTTCTCGTAGCAAAAGCGAAAGCTGCGTATTTTTATCTCCAACACCTTCAACCCGGCCAAGTCGGATGCAGAGGATGGCGAAGGAACCGTCGCCTCCTGGGAGCTTCGGGTGGAAGGACGGCTGTTGGAGGATGTAAGTGGGAAGTACCCAACCTCAGAGGAGACTATGGATCTGGAATTGGCACTGAAACCAGTTTCCTAGTGTCTGAGAGCACAGCTGGGGCTTGATATCCTCCTTCATCTCTGTTTTCCAAGGAGTCTGATGGTGACGAGACCGAGAGCCCAGCTTGGAGACCGATGGGTATCCCCATGGCAGGACATGAGTTGTCCAAAGTTCTTAGAGTTGTGAGAATCACTGGTGAGAGCAGCTCAGTGGCACTTGTGTCCCCGGCTCTGAGAACCAGGGCACTGGCATTGTACGTAACTGCTGAGGGGTTTAACTCCTGCGAGCTCATCTTTAACTCCAGTCTTTCCCTTTCTGACTTGGGAACTTGATTTTTGAGCACACGTTGGTGAATTCAGGTGTTCAGAACTTACAGGAGCTGTCGTGCACGGTGGCTGTGCTTGAGTGCTGAGACTTGCTGCCCTAACCCTCTTCCTCCCTGTGTTGCTTGCAGTCTGCTCTGTCCAAATATGATGCCACCAAGCAGAAAAGAAAATTTTCGTCCTTCTTTAAATCTCTGGTCATTGAACTTGATAAAGACCTGTATGGCCCTGACAATCACCTAGTAGAGGTGAGCTGCTTTTTGCTGTGTTTGCTCTAAAAGTGGGTTGGTGTTTCAGCAGGTTGGGTTTGTGTGTGTCATTTATAACTTGGGAGGTGGGAATCCTTGAGGCTCCTGGCAGCCAGGAGCTCTTGAATTCTCACTTTGGCTTTTCCTCTCACTTGCTGAAGGTCGGAACAAATGTATTGACTCTTGTTTCAAGCTGTAAGTGGGAAGAATTGGAGCTTTCTCTAGTTGGGTGGGATTTACTGGCAAAGCTTTTGGGTGCTCAGCAGCAGGAGCAGGGGGAATCATGTGGTGGGGGGGATTCTAAATTCCCTCTCACGTTCCAGTGGCACAGGACTGCTACGACTCAGGAGACAGATGGCTTCCAGGTGAAGAGGCCGGGAGATGTGAACGTGCGCTGCACTGTCCTGCTGATGCTGGATTACCAGGTAGTGTCATAAGGAGAAATTCCTCCCTCTGGGGGTGGTGAGGCCCTGGCACAGGGTGCCCAGAGAAACTGTGGCTGCCCCATCCCTGGAAGTGCCCACGGCCGGGTTGGATGGGGCCTGGAGCAACCTGGGATAGGGGAAGGTCCCTGCCCATGGCACGGGGTGGAATGAGATTTCTTTAATGTCTTTCCCAACCCAAACCATTCCATGGTCCCATGCTGAGAGCAGCAGTGCTGGGCATGCCCCATTACCTGTGTCTGGGGCTGCCTCACCTCTCCGTGCTCTTTGTTCAGCCTCCCCAGTTCAAACTGGACCCGCGCCTGGCTCGGCTCCTGGGCATCCACACCCAGACCCGGCCCGTGATCATCCAGGCCCTGTGGCAGTACATCAAGACCCACAAGCTGCAGGACCCCCACGAGCGGGAGTTTGTCATCTGTGACAAGTACCTGCAGCAGGTGAGGCACGGCGGGGCTGGAGCAGCAGCACCCGGATCAGTTCCCCGTGTGGGCAGCGGGGGGTGGCTGCAGGCAGCCCCTGCTCCTCCCTCAGCCCTGTCTCTGTCACAGATATTCGAGTCGCAGCGGATGAAGTTCTCTGAAATCCCACAAAGGCTTCATGCCCTGCTGATGCCCCCTGAACCGATCATCATCAATCACGTGATCAGGTGAGGCTGCTCCACGTGAGTTCCTGTTTCCAGGAAGGAGTGGGAGGGATGGATGAGGCTGGCTCGGGAAGACAATGTGCTGTGTCCTGATTTTCAGCAGCAGTTCCCGTGTTGCCTGTCACTGTTCCTTTGTACAAGAACAGCCGCCTCTCGCATTACCACATCCCTCTTCCAAAGGCACTCCCACGTCCCTGCTGTCCTTTGCTGTGGATAGAAACCTTCTGGGAGCAATCACTCATTTCTTTTGCTGCAAAGCCATCGGTGGGCTTTTTCTGCTTTTGGGGCTGAGGCTGACAGTGGCATGGCTTGTCCCTGTCCCTTGTCCCTGCCTGCAGTCCATTTGCTGTAGCATCCCAGAGGAGTTGCATTTGCTGCTTTCTTGAGCCAGTCCCAGATTTTGCCTTCTTTCTGAGCTACTCCCTGATTTTGGCTTCTTGTGGATGTCCCCAGTGTTGACCCAAATGACCAGAAGAAAACAGCCTGCTATGACATTGACGTGGAGGTGGACGATACCCTGAAAACTCAGATGAATTCCTTTCTGCTCTCCACGGCCAGTCAACAGGAAATTGCTGCTCTGGATAACAAGGTAGGAAAAGCTCCTTTAGGTCTGCTCTCCTTGTTGTTGGGCAGGGATGTGTCTCTGGACAGGACAGGAGTGCTGTGTTGTTTGGAAGCTGCAGTGGGATGAGCCGTGCTTACAAACGTGGCTGTACCTGGAAATGTAATTTTTAAAGCAAACGGTCTGTGGGAAAATTGGTAATATTTAGAGCAGGAAACTGGGAACTGAAAATCCTGCTAAGTGTGAGTCAACCAAAGAGTGTAAGGATTTGCCTTCATGTGTTGGATCTCTTGATGTTTCTGACTTCTTCCCTGTTCAGCAGTTCCATTCTGTATTTGTCTCCTTCAGATCCATGAAACAATTGAGACCATCAACCAGCTGAAGACACAGCGCGAGTTCATGCTGAGCTTTGCCCGAGATCCTCAGGGCTTCATCAACGACTGGCTCCAGTCCCAGTGCCGGGATTTGAAGGTGAAAGCTTTGTCTTGTGTGGAAGGTGGTCCAGTTCACACGCTTCCCTCATTAGAATGAGCTCCCACAGAGAGAAAGAGGCAATTTCCTCCTCAGAAAGCGAGGCTGGGATTTGAGTCAAGCGTAAGAAGCTGACCTGAGTGCACTGAGATGTCTGTGAGGAAAGGGAAGGGGGTGGGTTTGCTCAGCACAACCAGAGCTTTTGCAGTCGCTGAGCTGTTGTGTCTTTGTGCTCCCCAGACAATGACTGATGTCGTTGGGAATCCCGAGGAGGAGCGCAGAGCCGAGTTCTACTTCCAGCCGTGGGCGCAGGAGGCCGTGTGCCGATACTTCTACTCCAAGGTGAGCGTCCCCAGCAGGGATCCCTCTCTGTGCCTGTCCCTCCTTGGGGCGTACAGTGCTGGGGGAAGGTGGCAGTTGCATTTTGGTCCCAGTCTGAGCTCACCCTTTCCCTGCTGGCTCCTGTGTTAACTGGGTGCTCTGGTGCTGCACCACCCGAGTGTGTTAATGCTGTGACTCGGCTCCTCTTGCAGGTGCAGCAGAGACGGCAGGAGCTGGAGCAGGCCCTGGGGATCCGGAACACATAGGCTGCTCTGCTCCTCCCCAGGCAGAAGCATCACAGCTGTTTGTGGAGACGGAGCTGCAGAGCTCACTGTTCCAGCTCACAGAATCCCACTCCGGCAGCGAGGCCCACATTATTCATCCTGGCATTGTCCCTGCTGGGGCAAGTCCAGGACACCTGGGGTCTCGTGGGCTGTGGCAAGCAGACAGGCTCCAATGAGCACACATTTCTACCTGGTTTTCTTCCTGACTGTTGCCTTGTCATTCCCAAGGCTTCCATGAGCGTCCCCGTGACTCCGCACTGCCCGTAGTGTCCCCGGTAGCCAGAGTGACTCAGAGCCTTCTCTCAGCCCATTCCTCCCCAACCAGCACCTGGTTGGGCACTCAGAGCTGGCTCTGAAGCCTGGCTCTGCTTTAAGGTGTGGCTGGGCTCTTCCCTGCCACGTTTTACAGCCCGTGCCAGGCGCTGTCGTGGGCAGGATGCGGTGAGCTGACATACCTCCCTGCCCTCACCCCCTCTTCGGAGGGTGCTGCTGCACTGGGCTGCCTCATAGGTCACTCTCCTCCTTGAGGAAGTTACTGAACTGTGTAGAGAATTGCTTCTTCCCTTCTTCCCTGCCCCGTTCCCTTCGTGTTCCGTGATGGACTGTCCCAGGCTGGGATCACAGGGAGACAAGGCGTTGGCTTTCTGCAGGGATGTGGAAGCGTTGGAGTGATGCAGCGCTCTGCACTTCAAACACCTACAAGTGGGTTTCAGCAAACCACATGTCTGTTTGGTTTTCCCTGGAGCAGGGAGAGAGGATGCAGCAGCTGCCTGGAATTCTGCAGGGACAGTGTTGTAGGCTCATTCCTTTGGGACAGTTGTCCTGTGTCACTTGCTGTGGGGACCAGAGGCTCATTCGTGTGGATCCAAGGGTGTAACAGGACAGTCCTTAGAAATGGACATTTTTCCAAGCATATGTGAGTTAGCAGGTATTTCCATGCTGTAGCTCCTGTGGTTTTTAGTCAAGTTTTAGGCTGTGGGGCTGCCATAGGGCCCAGCATGGTTCAGGAATGTACAAATAGTTTTTCTCCACTGTGAGGAGTAGCAGCCCCGATTGCCTCCTCCTGGAATGAGTTACTGGTGGTCAGGTTTACGAGAATGAAATAGCTCCTTTTCACCCCAAGCCCAGTGTTTCTGCTCGGGACTGTAATGCAAATGGACTCAAAAGTTCGCCTGACTCTTGGAATAGCTGCAGGATCATGTTACTGACGAGTCCTCACCCAGTTCATTGTGGCTGGGGAGGCTGCTGTGAGTTGGAGCGCCTGGGTGGCTCTACTGCTCCTCGTGTCTGTGTTACTACATGTCTGTGAGTAATAGGCTCTCGACTTCCCCTCTCCTTTGCCCTTCTGAAATGCTCCTCTGTGGTACTGGGGTGAAGGTCTTGGTGCTGGAGAAGCAGCCCCTGACTCCTCAGGGTACTCCCACAGGAGGGATGCTGAGTCCTACATAGGCAAACGTAGCTGTTGCAGAGTAACTGCTTTTCTTAACTGAATATTACGGTTTTTTCCATGGACCAAAATTTTTTTTTTGTACTGTATCCTTGTAGACGTCACCCAGTTT
Organism: Pachycephala philippinensis; assembly: GCA_013397055.1. Classification (NCBI taxonomy): domain Eukaryota; kingdom Metazoa; phylum Chordata; class Aves; order Passeriformes; genus Pachycephala; species Pachycephala philippinensis. The sequence continues at coordinate 106,011 of VWZT01015726.1, forward strand.
TAATAAAAGACTCCTGTGAAGGAAGCTGTCCTCCTCCTTCCGTGCTGACAGCCTCACTCTCCCAGCTGCCATGGGGGATGAGACTGGTGGCTCCCAGGGAAGGGACAGGATTATCTCTGCTTTATTCTTTTCAAAGCCAGCAGGGTTAAGTGACTGGGGAGAAAATGTTCTTCATATTTTGGCCATTTATAGCGAGCCCTTCATGGAAGGATCTCCCAGCTTGCAGACTCTGCTAGGCGTTTGCAAAATGCTTTTGTGGTAAGCAAAATAACTTGAGCAAAACTGGAAATCCAGTGGCCAGGGCTAATAAATCCTGAACTGCCTCGTGTCCACTTTGCTGGATTGTGGCAGCCTGTTGGACATTCCAGGGGAGTAGGGCAGAATTTGGAGGAAACTATTAAAGTTTACACACAAGAGTTTAAAATTATGCAAAAGAGAATTTATTCTCGTCACTCTGGTTGTTCATAGAACGTAAATGCCTTGCTGCAGACCTGGGAGCCCCTGGGGCAAGGGAAGGATCCTCTGTGTGAAGAGGAAAGTGCTGCTGCCTCAGGCTGTGATGGGGGCAGGAGCCCAGTCCTGGGGCTGCACCAGGCGGTTCCTGTTCCTTCCCGGGGGTGAAATGGCACTTTTTAGCAAGAGGGGGACTATGAAATGCTTTAATGCAGAAAGGCTCAGCCGTAACGAGTCCCAGGCCTCACGGAGTCTGCAGCTTCTTCACGAGGGGCAGCAGGGGGGCAGCAGCTCTGATCCCTGCTCTCTGGGACAGTGACAGGACCCGGGGGAACGGCTGGAGCTGTGTCAGGGGGGTTGGGATGGATATTGGGAAAAGGGTTTTTTTCCCCCAGAGGGTGCTCAGGCGCTGAACGGACTCCCCAGGGAATGGTCACAACCCTGACCCTGCCAGAGCTCAAGGGGCGTTTGGACAACGCCGTCAGGCACAGGGTGGGATTATTGGGATGTCTGTGCAGGGCCAGGGCTTGGACTGGATGATCCTTGTGAGTCCCTTCCCACTCAGGATATTCCGTGATTCTGTGACTCCTGGTTGTGCGGGATCTGAGCCGCTCCAGGGCAGCGCTCTGCACCTGCCGCGCACCGAGCCCCGGCTGTGCCTGGAGAGGGTGCCCGGTGCCCCCGGGGCGAGGCGGGGCCGGGGGCGGGCCNCGGGGCCGCCCCTGCTCCGGGCAGCCTTCAAATAGCAGCGGCGGGTTCCGCGCCCGCAGTGCCCCGGTGCCGGCACCATGGGTGGCAAGAAGGTCTGCATCGTGGGTTCTGGCAACTGGTGAGCGCCGGGCACCCGGGTCCCCTCGGCGAGCACAGCGCGGTCCCTGTCCCCCCCCGGCACCCCCGGTAGCCGGTGCCAGCCGTCCCCATTCCTGCAGGTCACAGGGTGATCTGTGGTGCCCTGGGCTCCCCAGTGCTCACAGCCACGGCCTCCCTCTGCCCTCGCAGGGGCTCGGCCATCGCCAAGATCGCCGGCAGCAACACAGCGCGGCTGAGCAGCTTCGAGAGCCAGGTGAACATGTGGGTGCTGGAGGAGGAGGTGGGCGGCCGCCGGCTCACGGACATCATCAACACGGAGCACGAGAATGTCAAATACCTCCCGGGGCACAAGCTGCCCCCCAACGTGGTGAGTGTGGGCTGCCAGCAGCCTCTCCGAGGGGCAGAGCTGGGCTTTGGGGAGAGGCCAGCAGCTCTGGGGGGGCTGCCGGAACCCCGGGGTGTGAGGGCAGGGAACGCACCGGGCTGTGCGGGGCTCAGTTACGCCCTCCCTCTGACCTTCATCGGTGCTTGGATGAGCTGCAGCCCTGGCTGCTCTCACTGCCCACCTTTGCCCCTGCTCTGGCATCCCACAGATTGGGCTGGAGGCCATGTGGCTGCCTCTGAGCTGGCATCATCCCACTCTGCTCCAGCCCCTCTGCCCTGCCAGCTCTGGCAGGGAGCTCAGCATGGTGACTTTGGGCCCTTCCTTCCCTTCCAGCTTTCCAGTCTCTAACAACAGTCACGTTCTGTTCAGGTGGCAGAGCCAGACCTGCTCAAAGCCTGTGCAGGGGCCGATGTCCTCCTGTTCGTGGTGCCCCACCAGTTCATTGGCAAAGTCTGTGACCAGCTCAAGGGCCACGTGAAGAAAGAGGCTGTTGGGATGTCGCTCATCAAGGTGTGAGCAGGAGCAGCACTCACCAGGGGAGCTGGAAACAGCCTGGCTTGGAAGGGCTGCTAAGGGAATCCAGGGATTTTGGAGCAGAAATGGGCAGTGGGGGGAAGAAGGGAAGTGGGGGCAGAGTCTTTGTGGGGATTTGGAGGTGTTGGTGGAGAAGGGTGAGGGCACATGGGGGATCTCAGGTGCTGAGAGGAGCAGGATCAGGATCAGTCAGAGCGTTGCATCACAGGGAATAGCAGGATTGGGGTGGAGGGCAGGTGTCCAGGAGGGGCAGGTGCTCATGGCCTGGTTGGCAAGGTGATGTTCAGTCAAAGGCTGGACTCAGTGTCCTTAGAGATCTTTTCCAGTCAAATTGATTCTGTGAACTCTGTCCCTGGCTGTCTCCCAGGGTGTGGATGAAGGACCAGATGGGCTGAGGCTGATCTCAGATATCATCCATGAGAAACTGGGAATAGAAATGACCGTGCTCATGGGGGCCAATATTGCCAGTGAAGTGGCAGAAGAGAAGTTCTGTGAAACCACCATCGGTAAGGAGCCACCATCCCTCTTCGTTAGCAGCTTTCATTTGTGATGAGCAGGAAGAGACAAAGGGCGGAGTACGGTGCAGCTCAGACTCCAGCAGCCTCGGGTGAACTGGCCCTGTTCCCTGGGAAGACAGGAGACTCCATAGGAGCTGGCTGAGCTCATTCCCAGGGTTTATGATGGGATCACTCACTTCATTAACAACAGAGTTGTGTAGCTAAAAGTTCCTGCCAGCATGGACCCAGCATCAGGCAGCTGCCTGGCACAAATTAAAGGGGTTCCATCCTTGGTTTCCTTGGGCTTCACAGGATGCCCACCTGGATCTCATGTTACTGCCAGCCAGGGCTGCTTGGAAGTTCATCTGTTCCAACATCCTCCACACTGCTGGGAACTGTGCACAGAGCCAAAACAAACAGAACCGTTCGCTGGGTCAGAAGTTGTGGCATTCAAAGTGTCTGTTTTATTAAACAACAGCAAACACGCTGGGCAGGAGGCTGGGGAGGTGGAGCAGAGCCCACAACCCCTGCGAGCACACAGGACCCTGCAGGGACAGGGAGGACAAAAAGCTCCAACCCTAAATTTGCAACCTTTGAAGATGCCTTTAACCTACTGAGCATTCAGTGGGTCATTTCTGTCTTGCTTGACACAGCAGCAGGGATTGCCCCTGTCTTCTGGGAATGGCAAGGTTGAATGTTGCTTATCTGTCAGGCAATGTGTGCCTGGCTCTGTGTGGACATGCAAATGTTTAGCAACGTCCATCGGTTGAGCAATAGGTCTCTCTCACTGGATGACCTTCACGAGAGCATGGACATACCTCAGGGTCTTCCCCATCATCTTCTTCCTCGTCCCTTTGTCTCCTCAGGCTGCAAGAACATGAAGCACGGGCAGATGCTGAAGGACCTGATGCAGACACCCAATTTCCGTGTGTCAGTGGTGCAGGAAGCCGACACTGTAGAGATCTGTGGGGCTCTCAAGGTGGGTGTGCAGGGCGTGGTTAGCAGAGCCTGGGGGTCTGCAGGGCTCTGCAGGGAGCTCCGGGGAGAAGGGATGATGGGATCGCACAGTTCTTGGGATCAGACAGGCTGCTCATAGATGCAGCCAAGCCCTGAGCTCTGTTGGGAGGAAATCCCTCCACGTTGCCATTGTTTTCCAGAATGTGGTGGCTGTAGGAGCTGGTTTCTGTGATGGGCTTGGCTTCGGCGACAACACGAAGGCTGCTGTGATCCGCCTGGGCCTGATGGAGATGATTGGCTTTGCCAAACTCTTCTGTAAGGGCCCCGTCACCCCCACCACCTTCCTGGAGAGCTGCGGCGTTGCCGACCTCATCACCACCTGCTATGGGGGCCGCAACCGCAAGGTCGCTGAGGCTTTTGCCAAGACTGGGAAGGTGAGCAGAGCTGGAAGCAGCTGACGCTGATGTGTGTGTGGATGAACCTGTCAGGGGAGGTTTAGGTTGGATATCAGGAAAAGGTTCTTCACCCAGAGGGTGGTTGGGCCCTGAACAGGCTCCCCAAGGCTCAAGGCGTGTTTGGACAATGTTGTCAGGCACAGGGTGGGATTGTTGGGGTGTCTGTGCAGGGCCAAGAGTTCCACTGGATGATCCTTGTGGGTCCCTTCCAACTCATGATATTCCATAATTCTGATACCTACACCAACCTGCTGAGCAGGCACGGGGGTGATCCCAGTTAGCACTGTGGGCTCTGCCTGCGCTTGGCTGGTGCTGCAGCCCAGCTCCAGGGCAGGAATGTGGCGCAGCAGCCGGGTTGCAGGTCCAGCTCCTCACTGCTGGCTTGTTTCAGTCCATCGAGCAGCTGGAGAAGGAGATGCTGAATGGGCAGAAGCTGCAGGGTCCCCAGACATCTGCTGAGCTGCATCGAATCCTCAAGAGCAAGAATGTAGTGGAGAAGTGAGTGCTGGAATCTCTGTGTGCTTCGTTGGGGTGGGGCTGGGACCTTTTCAGAAGCAGCAGGAGGGGAAAGCCCCTTGGTGTCTGCACTGCCCACGTCACACCAGCTGCTGCCACCTCTCCTGTTGGATGGGGCACAGTGCCACTGGCCCACCTGCTCCTGCATGCCATGACAGAAGTCGAGGTGCTCTGACTCTGCCACCTCTGGTGACTTTCTTTGTCTGCCCACAGGTTCCCCCTCTTCACTGCTGTGTATCGGATCTGCTACGAGGGAAAACCTGTCACTGACTTCATCACGTGTCTCCAGAACCACCCTGAGCACATGTAAGGGGCTCTGCCTGCAGACCACAGGCCCTGCCGAGATGTGCTGAGAGCTCCTGCCCACACCAACCTGATCTGCTGCCACAGCCTTGGACAGAGTCTGGGTCTCCTGGCAGCCTTTGCAGACTGATGGAAGGGCAGAGGTTCCCTTCCCCAGCCCTGGACACTGCCCTGGACACTGAGCCTGGCACAGAGGTACCTGCTGACCTCTTTCTCTCTTTGAAGGGCTCATTTAATTTCTGCTGCTGTCTAAGGTCTGCCCTGAGCAGGGCTGAGCATCTTCCTCCTTCCACTTCCTCTTGCCACAGTGGATTCAGCTCTGGGAAGGACTCTGCCAGGCCATCATGATAGATAAGATAGTTTGCCCCCTGAGAGGGCAAACAGTGTCCCAAGTTCTCTCTTAGCCCCATGGGGCCACTCTGGGTGACACCAGCTCCTCCCTACCTGCTGCTGCTTTTGCATTCCCTGTCTGGTGGAGAGGGCACAGTCCCCTACCAGGCTCCACCTGGTGAGTGGAGCTCCTCAGGACTTCCAAAGGCGCTGAGGATCTTCCTAAGCAGCACCAGCACAGACAATGGCATTCCTTGCACGCCAGCCATGTGCTGCTTTCCCCCAGCTGCTCCCACTGACCCAGGGACACTCTGGAGCTTGTTTATTTAGAGCTTTTGCTCTCTCTATCAGACCTGGCCCGAGCCCTGGGGAGCTCCCCTGTTGTCACAGGTTTGCCTGTGCTAATTCCGTGCCCACTGACTTCTCTCCCTGTCTGTTTGTCCTCTGGGGCTTGGCACTGCAGAGACCAACTGCCCCCGAGTCTGTGTGAGCAGCTGGTGTGACCCCTGGCTCGTACCTGCACAGCAGGCAGCTGGGTCACCACAAGGCACCTGGGTCATGTTGCTGTTAAATAAATGCTCCACAGCCACACTTTGCCTTCCTCTGGCTCGCTTCAGCCTGTGCTTTAGACCGCTCTGTGCTTCCACGTGTGGCTGTCCAGGAGCTGAGGAAGGAGGTCTCACACTTTCCCTCACGTGGGGATGCTGCAAGCTGCCCACTGGCACAGGGGCAGGAATAGGCATATGATCCACAACAGGTACATGGAGATGTCCAACATCCCAGGATAGGATAGAGGTTTTGGTCCTCACAATGAGCTTTTGAAATTTGCCCCTTGTCCGGCCAGGTGCCACGTGTCCCTCTGCTCCTCTGGAGCTGGCCATGTTTGCTCAGGCCAGCGTGTCCAGCGGTCACTGATCCTACCTGGGCTGCAAGGCTGGAATGCTGCAGGGCTCCCTGTTCCCCCCATTCAAGTCCCAGAGCCAAGGGGTCTCTGACTAGCCGTGTACCTTTAAAATAACAATAAACATGGAGAGGAGATAGGAGATGCTCTCCTTGTTCTGTGGCTCCAGAGCGTCGCTGTTGCTGGGTTGGTGCCTGCTGGACTTGCTGAGTGCTCAGAACAGGGCACTGCCCGTTCCCTCCTGGCTCTGCACCCTCCGGTGCTGTCCAAGAAACAGCAAGAATGTCCCCGTAGGTCCCTGTTTAGCCACAACGTCACACAGTGTCCCACTTGCTTTGTCTCAGCAACGGTTCCAGGATTAAAATTTGGCTGTAGGACTATGGCGGGTTGGGATTGCAACATTGAGCCGGGTCCAGAGTCCTCACCTGGGGCCTGCAGGAGCCAGGCCAGGACCCCACTGTGCCCCACACACCCCAGGCCTCCCCTCCTCTGATGTTTGGGCTTCCCAGGACACGCTGTGGGATTTTATTCATCTCTTCCCAGCTGCTTTTCCCAGATTTGCCTTTTCCCTGTGTGTCTTTAAAGGAGCCCCGTACTGAGTGACCTTTCCAGGGCTCTGAACCCTCTGCTCGGTGTCTTACGAGGGGAATTTAATCTGCTGGCACTGCACTTGTTTCTGTGCCTTTTATTAGCCACGTTTTCTCAGCAGGCACTCCACGACCTTTAAATTCAGCAGAGCTGTCGTGTGGGGGGAGCCAACACGGCTTCCTCTGCTGAGGAGCTTTATTGAGCTTGGAGGGAGGATAAAGGAAGTCCAGCGTGTTCCTGCAGGGCTGGCACAACTTGTAGTTCTCTTTGTCTTCAAGGGCTTCAGGAATCCAAGTGTTTGGATATGAGGCTCATGGAGGAGAGAGGGTCCCCGAGCTCTGCTCTCTCACACAAACTCCTGTCAGCACCTGCCTGGAGCTGCAGCAGGATCCAGCAGGGATTTGTGTTTAGCTGGGAGCTCCTCTGAGATGGAAATGCTTTGTGCATCCCCCTTGTCCATGTTTCTTTGACCCTGGAAGTGCCCGAGTCCCTGCAGACCCTTGCTGAGGGTCCCAGGTCTCACGTGGAGGGACCAGCACACGGATCTCTTGCTTTTACACACCCCACACTGGAGCTGGATTTCCCGAGCTATAAAAAGTCTTCCCTTTGCCATTCGGAATTATGTTCTGCAGGCTCAGCACATCCCAGTGCCGCAGCCCTGGGAGCTGCTGCTGGGGGAAAAAGAAGGATGAGGAGGGGAGAAAGAGTGACTTCGGCAGCTTTGGAGCTCGAGGGAGCCCTGGATAGGGCAGAGCCGGGACAGCAGAGTTCAAATGCTGGATAAGGAGCTCCAGAGGGGAGCAGCTGCACAGGGCGGGACAGGAGCGGGCTGGGGGGAACACAGCCTTCGAGAGAAGGAGGCTCTGGGCTGGGGGCACACTGGGACCCTGGGACACCAGGGTCCTTGGAATGGCACTGGGACCCTCAAAAAAGTACTGGGACCCTCGAGGAGGCACTGGGACCCTCAGGATGACACCAGAGCCCTTGTGTAGCCACCATGACCACTGGGATGGCACCGTGCCTCCGAGCCCCAGGGCTGCAGGAGGGCCCGGAGAGCCTCGGCTCCATCCATGCACAGCCAAGGGCTGTCTCTTGCGGGCTCCCGGCGCCGCACCTCAGACAGGGAGACCCGCGGTTTGGGCCGTGCAAGGAGACCCGTGTAGGGTGCGCCGGGGGAACGGGCAGCCCGCGGAGGCGGCGATGGCGGCCGGAGCGGCCCCTGAGGGAGGACGGCGGCAGGGCTGCCACCAGGGGGCGCTGCGGTCACCGCGCGGGCTTCCCGCGCCCGCCCGCGGCCACGCACACGTGACGACATGAGGCACGTGACCGCCCCGTGCCACGTGACGCGGGCCCGGGAGCGCGGCGGAGCGGGACGGGAGCGGTGAGTGCTGAGGGACGGGACGGGACGGGACGGGACGGGA
>VWZT01015726.1:114366-161312 GCA_013397055.1 Pachycephala philippinensis
GGGACGGGACGGGATGGGAGCGGGACGGGATGGGATGGAATGGGAGCGGTGAGTGCGGGGGAACGGGATGGGATGGGACTGGAGCGGTGAGTGCAGGGGGACGGGACGGGATGATGGGCGAGATGATGGACGGGACTGGCGAATCCGCGCTCTCGCCCCCCCTCACCGCCGCCTTCTTGAGGGCCGGTAATCAGGGAGTTCACCAGGGATCGCTGCTGGGCCCAGTCTCATTCAACGTGTTCATCACCGACCTGGATGGAAGTATCGAATGTACCCTGAGCAGGTCTGGTGATGACACGAAACGGGAGCAGTGGCTCATCCACACCAAGGCTGCGCTGACGTTCAGCGGGGCCTCCATCGGCTGGAGAATTGGGCAAACAGAAACCTTAATGATTTATTAGAATAACCTAATGAGGCTCAACACAAGGGCAAGTGTAGCATGCTGCAGCTGCGGAGGAATAGCCCCAAGTACCATCACCGGCTGGGTGTGATCTGCTGGAGGGCAGCTCTGTGGAGGACCTGGGGTTCCTAGTGGGTGACAAGTTGCCCATGAGCTGGCAGTGACCTGGGGCCAGGAGGACCAGTGGGATCCTGGGATGGATCGGGAAGAGCGTGGCCAGCAGGTCAGGGAGGGGATCCTGCCCCTTGGCCTTAGAGAGGCACAGCTGGAGTCCTCTGTCCAGTTCTGGGCTTCTCACAACAGGACAGACAAGGAGATCCTGGAGAGGGTCCAGTGCAGGCCACAAAGATATTGAGGGATCTGGAGCATCTCTGTGAGAGAGCTGGGCCTAGTTAGTCTGGAGAGGAGAATACTGAGAGGGGATCTTATTAATACATATAAATATCTCCACGGGGTCAGAGGATGGTGCCAGACTTTTTGGTGATGCCCAGAAACAGGACAAGGAGCAACAGCCATAAGCTACATCACAAAAAGTTTCACCTCAACATGAGGAAGAACTTCTTTCCATGGAGGGGGGCAGAGCACTGGAACAGCTGCCCATGGAGTCATGGGAGTCTCCCTCTCTGGAGACACTCCAAGCCCACCTGGGCACGTTCCAGTGTCACCTGCTCTGGGTGACCCTGCCTATCTCGGGATTCTGTGTCTCTCTCGCAGGTGCAGCCATGGTGTCCAGAAAGCAGCTGGCAGACTTTGGCTACAAGGCGTTCTCGGGCTCCATGATGCTGCTGACGGTGTACGCCGGGTACCTGTGCAGTGTCCGCGTCCAGCGGATGCTCCAGCTCCGCCGAGAGCGGGAGAACGCGCCCGGCCCCGAGAGCTGAGCCTGTGCTGGGACCAGCCCTGGGAGCTGAGCCTGTGCTGGGACCAGCCCTGGGAGCTGAGCCTGTGCTGGGACCAGCCCCGGGAGCTGAGCCTGTGCTGGGACCGGCCCCGGGAGCTGAGCCTGTGCTGGGACCGGCTCCGGGAGCTGAGCCTGTGCTGGGACCGGCCCCAAGAGCTGAGCCCACGCTGGGACCAGCCCTGGAGCTGGGACTGGCCCCACATTCCTGGTCCCCCCCGGGCTGGGGGAGGCAGATGGAGTGCAATAAAACTCGTGTGAAAGTGGCCGGTGTGGTGGTGTGTGGTGTCCCCCAAATCACGGACTGGGCTGGGCTGGGAGGGACCTTAAAGGTCACTCAGTTCCACCCCCCTTCCATGGGCAGGGACATCTTCACCTCTATCCTGTTTTTCCAAAAAGCTGTTTCTCCTGTGCTCCCGGCAGCAACCCAGGTGCTCAGGGATAGCCAAAGGACACACCCTGTCCTCTCTTCTATTCCCTCAAGATGAAACACATCACCCCAAGTTTCTGAAGCAACTTTTAATTGGAGATAAGAGTAAACAACAGTATAAAATGGTAACAACTCGAGAAGTTTCCAAAATTCTGCTCCTGATTGACCGTTCCATTGCCCCCAAGTACCATTGAGTAAAAAAAGAGAAGCAAAGCCCATAGTGTGGCTGCTCTTCCAGCCCTGGGTTCCTCCACAGCTCTAACATCAGAGCAGCAACAATCACTTGTCTCAGAGTACAGGAACAAAACGTTTCATTTTTTGGAGAGTTAAACCCAGCCCACCAGTTCTGATCCTCCCTCTGATCCCAGCTTAGCCAACTGAATCCAGTAGGTCTAGAGAAGTCTTCAAAACCACAATTTGCAACAGGAAGAAAACAATTTAAAAGGCCTGGATTGTGCTGGTTGTCTCAGGGGCAATAAACCACCCCCCTCCCCCCTTGCAGAAGGCTTTGGTCAAGACTTCAGAGGGGTTTGCAGCACCAAAAGAGGCAGCAGATGCAGGCCTGGTCCCTGGTGACAGCAGAGATGAGCAGCTGGGACCTCCCCAGCACCCTGGGGCGAGGCAGAGCAGTGGTTCTGGGGTAGCACAGTTCAAAGCTCGGCTGGGAGAAGAGTCTCTGCCTCACCCAGGGCAGCTGGGATGTGGAACCTGCATTCTCCGTGCTCTGAAGTGGCTTCTGGAGTGCATCAAGAGCTGCTGCACCTGCCCGGAGTGAACCGTCACCGAGTGGCACCAAACCCCGCGGTCCAAACCTGCTCTGCCTTGAGCTGATCCCAGTAAAAGCCAGTTTGTCACAAACAAAGACACCTCTGCAAATATCAACAGGACTCCGGGGTGGTTTTTTGTACTTTCGAAGTACAAAATGGCTTGAAGTGAAATCTGCAGCTTTGTTTTTGCCCCGGTCGTTGGCTTCATCCCTTGTGCCGTGCAAAGCCTCTGACTGGTCAGGGTTGTGCCCGTTTCGGGTCTGCTGGAGGTTTCTGGGGAAGGGGTTTTTGATTAAAGATCACTTGGGAATGTGGAGCTCAACACAACTAGATATTGAAAGAGAAGTTCGTGTTTGCTCAAGGCCAGCCCAGGGCCTTACTCCTCTCCTGTCCACTGGCCGCCGGCCATGTGGCCGTTCAGGCGGTTGGAACCGTTACTGGAAGTACTGAAAATTCCTTTTGTGCTGTTGGAAGTCACATCCTCCTCCTCGGAGCTGCTCTCCACATCACTGCGGTCATCCTTGGATACCTAAACATTGCCAATGGAAGTGGGTAGTGGGAGAGGAGAAGGGGAGTTGAAAAATTGACAGAAATCAGCAGTTAGAAGGTTGTGTCCATGTGATGAACCACCGTCACTCACATCTACCTCCTACATTTGAGTCTGGCTCAGTTCAAGCTCCCGAGAAAGAGCCTGTTATCACATTAGGAACAAGACACAGACACTGAAAAAGACAATTTGGAAAGATGAGCTCCATTTTCCAAATATTCTGCCTATCTGTGACAGCAGTTCACTCTTGCTCTCACCAGATCAGACGATATTACAGATCTGGCATTGTTCTTGTCTTCCAAAACCTTCTCTCTAAATCAGTCAAAGGCCATTTTTCTAAACAACTTGTTTTGAATCAAAAATTTCTCATGCCACAATCACAAGTGGGTCCGACAACCAAGAACCAGGAATGTGTTAGTTTGAGAGAGAACACTTTGTCCTACAGGGAGCAGCTTTGCTATTTTAAAAATTAACCAGCTTTATTTATCACATCACTGCTCGAACAAAGCACCTCAGTTTCCACAGCCTGTGCTTCATCTGGGAGATCCCCTTTAGGAGCAGGAGCCTGTTTAGACAGGGGGATGGAGAGCAAAGGCAGTGTCTGATCCAGCAAACACCCGCTCAGAACAGGAGGAGCCTCAGCCCAGGGATCCAGATCTGCTTACAGAGTTATGCCTTAGTTCAGAGACTGGCTGCAAATCCAGCTCAATTTGACTTTCATGTGGGATTTTGAACCTTCCCAGGAGGAGTTTGATGCTGGCTGCTCCAGCCCTGCAGAGCCAGAAGGGGAAGGGAAGAGCCCATAAACCCTGCCCCAAGTGCAAACACACACCCTGGGTGGTGGCAGGGGCCAGAGCCAAACCTCCCCAGCGTGAGCTGGGCCTGGGGAACGGCCCCTGCTCTGCCCAAGGCAGCTCCTCACTCCCCTCCCTCTGCAGCCAACAGCCCTCAGGAGCTCCACGTGCCAGTGCTCTGCCTTGCAGCTTTCCAAGGATTCCAGGATTTCACTCGGCTCTGCTCTCTTGGAGTCAGGGTTAGGGCTCTGCAGCAGCAGGAAGTGGTTGAACTCCAGGGAAGATCTGGCTGGAAGCCAGGTGAAGTTAATGATCTGCAGGAACTTGTTGGATGTCCTGGCTTCTGCCTGTTGCCAGAACTTTTGCTATCTTTCCCCAATCTCCTGCTACATTGGAAGTTCAAAGGGTCACTGGGAGGAAGCAGAAATCCCTTGAAGTTTTTCCCGTTCTTGGGGGAGAAGTGACTGTTTTACTCCGTTTCACAAAAAGGAGTAAATTCCTTCTGCCCTGTCCCCCTCAGTGTGGTGCTGATGAGGAGCAAAGACAGAAATCGGAGTGTGTGGGTGTGTAAAAGCAGAAAGTGAAGGTTGTGCAGGCAGGTGACAGCAGGGAAGAACAGACCCCAGGGCACTGCTCCGACCTTTGGAAAAACCAGTGTTTTAGCACTCTGTCAGGACCAGGGAGAGAAGGAGAAGGCACCAAAGCCCCAAGACCAGGGCTCTGCTTTAGTCTTGACCTCGACACAGACGTGTTTCAGTGAACAAACAGAACCACAGGTCACACTTACATGCACAGGGTGAAACTGTCCAGCTCCAATCTGGCACAGAGAAAAGGAGAAAAGAATGAAGAAGACAGAGCTTAGAGTCCTTTCTCTGGCTAGGTCACCTGGACAGGAGAGAACCAAGGAAAGGGAAAAGGTGTAGAACTCAAGATACAGAAACAGCTGCAGAGAATGAAAATCAGGCATTTGTAGTAGCAGCTGTGGGGAACAGATGAAGAGCTCGTACCCTGAAACCTGCTGGCCCCCAGAGTGAACCAGAATACTTATATTTTTCAAGGCCACATTCCATGAGTAGGGGCAACTGAAGTCAAACACAAAATAATGCAGAGCCGTCAGAGAAACCCAGATCAGAATATCAGTATCTGATAGGAAAAAGCATTTGTGCTACTAAATCAACTTTCTTGCTGATTTCAGAGAATCGTGGAATGGTTTGGGTTGGAAGAACCTTAAAGCTCACCTTGTTCCACCCCCTGCCATGGGCAGGGACACCTTCTACTATCCCAGGTTGCTCCAAGCCCTGTCCAACCTGGCCTTGAACTGGATGATCTTTAAGGTCCCTTCCAACTCAAACCATTCTGTGATTTTTGACAACCATCAAACCCCACTGCATCCCTGGGAACCCTTTCTCTGCATGCTGGAGCTCAGTGCCTGAACTGGCAGACAGAAGCCAGTGAAGATGCACAATCCCCAGCACATCCCAAGGACCAGAAACATTCTGTATGTTCATCCTGTTGTCCAAAAGAGAGCCTGCTACCACCTTAAACTCCAGAGTGCGTAACAAGTCTGTCATAATCCCTATTTTAGGACATTTGAACGTACTGGAAAATGGAGTTATTTCCCTGAATGCCCAGGAGAGACTCCCTGCCTCTGAACACACCTGGGAACTCACAAGTGCAGAGCAATCGAGGTAAAAAACTGCCATTTTTGTGAACTCCTGACGTAAGTCCCTCAAGAACCAACACCAGCCCTCATTGAAAAGCCCAATTTCTCATGATTCCTTAATAGGGCTTGTAGGAAAGAGGACCCAGAAGCCTCCCTCAGCCTTACCTTGCCCCGCACCAGGGCCTTGGAGGCCGTGCGGATGATGAGGTAAGACCAGATGATATGCAAGACCTGCAAGGTCACCAGGAGCCCGTTGAACAGCCACCAGGAAGGGTAGGGACCGATCAACTCCCAGCTTTCAAACAGGGTTGTGTTCAAAATCCTTAAAAAGATCCAGAAACACATTTCAGATCAGCTGTGCTGGTCCAGGGCTTCCAGCTCTGACTGGAGGTGCCAGGCCAGATGCACAACAGTTTGTGTCTCACTGAGCATCTGCTGCTCTGCTCCTGCCAGAGTCAGGAGACTGAGTAAAGCTCATTAGCAACATTTGAACTGAGCAACAAGCAGAACATGTGAATGTGCTGCAATTTGGTTACACACACGGATCTGCTGCCAATTTTCTTCTCCAAAGCACAAGCATTTATTTATAACAACTTCACAGGAAGTGATGTCAGGCTGCTCTGGTCACCAAAACAACCGTTAACACCTTCCTGCTTGGGCAGCTTTCACCCAGATTTAAAGATCAAAACTCTTATCAAAAATAGTGTGGGTACAGGAGCAGGGCAGGGATTGTCCCTCCGTGCTCGGCGCTGTGAGGCTGTGTCCTGTTCTGGGCCCTCATGGCAAGGGATATTGAGGAGCTGGAGCTTGTCCAGAGCTGGGAACAGCTGGGGAAAAGGAGGCTCAGGGGGAACCTTCTGGCTCTCCACAACTCCCTGACAGGAGGGGGCAGCTGGGGGGGTCGGGCTCTGCTCCCAGGCAACAACAGCACAAGAGGAAACGGCCTCAGGATGTGCCAGGAAAGGTTCAGGTTGGACATCAGGAGGAATTTTTTCATGGAAGGGGTGGTCAGGCCTTGGAAGGCGCTGCCCAGGGAGGTTTGGAGTCCCCATCTCTGAAAGTGCCCATGGCACTCGGTGCTCTGGTGGGGATGGGTCACAGGTTGGTCTCAATGGCCTTGGATTGGCTTTTCCAATCTCAAGGATTCTGGGATCAGGAAGGAATTTTGTTCCCAGAAAGCCTCTCTCCCTCCCTGGGTGCTATTCTCTTCCCTCAGAGTTTTATGGATTTCTCCAGGCAGGCTGGAAGACTCAAAACTGCTTTATGGCCCAAGCTTTGTGTTTCTTTCATTACTGTTTTGCTGTTCTTGTTGCTGGGAGTTATTGCCAGTCCTTCAGCAATTTAATAAACACTTTAGATTTTATGATGCAGAGAGGTATGGAGAGACCTTTAACAACCACATTAATTTCACACGGCTTTTAACATTTCACAAGAAAAGCAAAACAAGCCTTTCAAACAAGAACCAAAATCCCCCAAAAGGCAGCTCCAGAAATATTTAACTCATAGCAGGTTTATGAAGGAATTAAATGCAATTCCAGAGATCTGTTGATATTTTACATTACTAATTAGGGGAGGGAATACACGTGAAGTGAAACAGCACAGGGTCTGCAGTACTGCTGCAGCTTGCCGGATTCCTGTACAAAGCTGAGGAGTGACATTACAGCCAGTGGAAAACACATTAAAGATTTACAGGATGCTGAGCACTGGTGTGAGGTAAGAGCATCCCCTCATGACAGACAGCAGCTGCAAAAACAACTCTCATCTGTCCCTGGAAGGAGCCTACGAAGAAATAAGAATTAAAGCTCTTCTTCATCCGGAGTCCTTTGGTGCATTTACTGGAAAATAAGCAAGACTTTAAGTGCAACCCTTATCCTAAAGTGAAAGGATTGTTTCTGCCTGCCAGGTACCCAAAAAGAATGGGAATGACAGGTGTCCACAGCCCAGGAAATAAATACATGCAGTAAAATGGTGTAACCAAATTGTCACCACACACAATAAATGGACAATAGCTCATTAACCAAAGCACCTGTCCAGGTCTGACCTACTGAGGTGAGAGGGAATCTCATTAAGGGATGATTATCTCTAAGCCATTTATCCAGGGTTTTGCCACCCAAGAAACCTCAGACCTATTTCAGGCTCTGAACAGTCACGACACAAGGACAGGACAGAAGTGTCATAAGAATCAGAAACTGCAGTGATGACTAAGCCAGATACAAACAAAAATTACCTCAAGAGACTGTGCCTCACTTGTAATTATTTCTAGAACTTCTTCAGAGAAGCAGAGAATCCTTCAAGCCTCTCAGAGCAGTGACTCTGTCATCACTGCAGCAGGGGAGGGGCAGCTGAGAATGGGATTCTGGACTCGTCTCCCAGTCCCTGAGCTGACTGGGGAGAGATTTCTTCATGTGCCTACTCCAACCTCCTGCCCCAAACAGCACTTGGGCCATGTGCAGCTTCAGGCTTTCTCGAGGGACAGCTGGAATGCTTGGGAAAAGTCTAAAACAAAGGCTCTGCTGAAAGGATTGGGAGAACAACCAAGACCTCCCAGCTCCAGGTGCTTACCAGAAAGGGTAAATGCCCAGCCGGGTCACGATGAACACAACCCCAAAGAGCATGAAGAAAGCATCACACAGACGTTGGTACTTGGCATAATTGGCCAGTTTTGCAGCCTGCAAGAGACAAGAAACATGGGAAGATTATTCCCTTTGTGCACTCCTGTAATTACCCAGCTGGAGAGCTGCAAAAAAACTCTCAATCACATTTGTACAGTTTGGAACAAAGAGGAATTATTATATTGTATTACTATTTTTATACTGTTATTTATATGGTCCTACAAGAACAATGGGAGAGACGATTTACAAGGGCCTGGAGCGACAGGACAAGGGGGAATGGGTTATTCCCACTGCCAGAGGATATGATCACCCTCCCTGAGAGGGTGGGGAGGCCCTGGCACCAGGCTGCCCAGAGAAGCTGTGGCTGTGCCCCATCTCTGGAAGTGTCCAAGGCCAGGTTGGATAGGACTTGGAGCAGCCTGGGATGGTGGAACTGAATGATCTTTAAAGTTCCTTCCAACCCAAACCATTCCATGATTCTGTGACTCTCACCACTCAAGCAGTTTGGAGGAAAAGCTGACAAGGCAGGATCAGCAGCACAAATTTCATGGCACATTTAATGCAGTTTATCGGGAATGGGAATGTCAGCTTGTTCCCCTGAGATCACATCAGCATTAGGGATGCAAAGATTTGAAAGGAAATTCACCTCCAAGAGGAAATCTGAAGCATCGTGGAGGCATAGCACCAGGGTTCCAACCCGCACCATGTTATTCATGTACGAGAATGTGATGAGTCCAATCGTGGCCAGATGATGGACGAACATGATCAGGAAGTCCTGGAAACAGAAAAACCACCAATGAAGACTCTTTGGTTGTCACACAAATGCAAAAGTTTAGAACAGAGCCACCCAACTGAATCACTGGGGTAACAGGATTCCTTTGGTTCAGCCTCTGACTCCACACGAAGCCCGGCTCATCACACTCCCACCATCTGCACTAAAGCTTCCAGAAAGGTCTCAGCTTTGGCAGTGCTCAAGTCAGAGCTCTGCCTGCTCAGGGATCAGCACAGTCTCTCTGGCACACATACAACTGTGCCTGCAGACCCCACAGAAATTATTCAGAGGACAAAATGACCCTTATTTTTGGCTCCTTGCTGTTTTACAGACACACTGCTCGTGCCCTCAGCTCCCGGCACACATTTAAGTGCTGTCACTGCTGTCAGTGACCAAACCCTGCCAGGGCAGAGAAGGCACACAACACCAGGTAACTCAGCAGGAAGAATGAAAAATGTTTACAGCACACAATATTCAGGGCTGGTTTGCACTTCAGCCCCCGGGTTCCTGTACCTCACCCTGCTGCAGTGGGGAATGTCATCCACTTGTTAAAGTCTAAATTAACCATTACAAACAGAGTCCCAGAGGTTGTTCATCACTCCCTGTCTGCAGATCCGCTGTATTCCATAGTGCTTCACCTGCTAATATTTCAGCACAGAAAAAAGCCTGGGTAAATTTAGGTTTTTTTAACAGCCAATGCAAAAACTGGGATAATTTGCTGCTTTGCAGCTCATGTAAAGGAAGCAATAAGCCAGGATTTACTGGGGACCGTTCTCCAACAACAATAACCAAATCCTGGAACGCAGCATGACAGAATTAGATTTGAGCAACTGCAACCACTCATCATCTGCTCTTCACACAGCTGATAAATTCCTTTCAAATCCCCACTTATTATTGCCTTAGCGCTTGCCATTTCCTCAGCAGCTTCAGCAAGGTACTGCTTTGAGCAGCTCATTTTCTTGCAAGCCTTCCAGTTAAATCTAATTTTGGGAATGATTTGTTAACTTTTGATTGGGAGGTATTGAGTGACGCTGTCCTTTTCCCTGGAAGGTGAAAGGAACTCAAGGATACCCCAGGCTGCAGGTCAGCCTTGCTCCTCCTTTTTCCCAGGACTGCGTAGTGCTTACAGGAGAAGGGAGGCTCACAAAGGTGTAAATGAGGAAAAAACACAGTTATCACTACATTTTGGCTTTCCTGGCCAGGCACACTCCCATTTTTTTGTTAGTCTTATCTATTTATTATTATTTTTATTATAGATATTGAGCGGTTAATGCAATTCTGGTTCATCTCACCTTCCGTTTAATGTCTGTAAACTGAGAAAACATGAGGGACCAGTAGAAGGCCAGCTCCAAGATATAGTAATAATAAAGCCTGGATGTTAGAGGCTGGAAAACAGACAGAGATAACAGAGTTACAAGACAAAATAATTCAAAATTTACATTAAAATCACTTTTTTTTCTTCCTCCTTTTCCATCTCACTTTGTTCCTCCAGAATTGCTGAGGCACAAGTTAAATCATTCAGGTTTAATAAAAACAAGCTTAGGCAACAGGCATCTTACTCCAGGCTTACTCACACAAATATAATTGTGTTTGAGCTTTCTTCCAAAGGAGTAAACTCCCTTGTCAATATTTACAACTCCTGCTGAAGCCTCTTGGAGTAGGAAAACCAGGCCTTGGAACAGACTGTCGGCCTCTCTGCAGTAAATAAATAAATTACCACTGTGATTTTATGCCTTTTTCTCCCACTTTTAATAATCTCAGCAGCAAGTAAACATAAAGTGACTATGACTCAGATGTATCTTGAGGAAACCTTGTTGTTGCCAAACCAAACCAGGATGTAAAGGCACAAAGAGTAAATGCCAGAGTTTTAATCCAGTATCAATAACAAAAAATAAAAACTGCAATTGTCCAAACAGTTGGAATTTAGGAGGTGTTTCTCTCGTACCTGGAAAGGGTAGTTGTACCAGCACTGTCGTGTGTCCCAAAACCAGGGTGCCTAAAGGGAACAGGTAGGTTTTTATTATATATAAATAAGAAGTTATATAAAACCCCAGTTTGTACTGGGTGTTTTCCTCCCCAGCACCTGACACTATAGCACTGCTTCACTGAAATTTTACCTTCATTCTGCCATTCAAACTACATTTATTGTAAAAAACCCTAGTGATTTAAAATCTAATTTGTGCTGTCAATGTGAGTTCTGCTGCACTGGAAATTTTTAGAATAATCATACAGCTCTAATAATAATGAAGACCCAAGGAGATGAACCTGTATCATATAAGAGGGAGCGGAGAAAAAAAAGCAGCAGCTCTCCATAGCAAGAAACCCAAACCCCACCTTGTTTTTTCCAACATTCTGGGGTAACATGACAAATAATTTTCTATTATTTCCAAAATGACAGATCTGTATAGAAGCTTCCCTACAGTGTACAGAAGGTCTTTAACAGAACCCCCAGGATCCCAAATCAGGGATCATTCAACTGCAACCACACAGAACAACAACGGAGGTGACAGAGCAACTCACCGTCCAGAGAAACCTGATTCCATAAAAAAATATACTTAAATAAAATGTAAATCTCCACCTGGAAAAAGAAGTAAAAAACAAACTTAGGACATAGAAGCAGCTTCTGGTTAACATTTGTAAAATTAATTGAAATAATTGGGAAAACCCCCAAATCTGACACCTGAAAAGCTTTCACCCACCTTCATTTCTAAACATTTCAGGTAAGATAAACCTACTGAAGAGTCTTCACACCACCCATGAGTTTGCATCAACAGCCAAGTTTGAAATTCAGGGTGAACATGCATCATTCATATGCTTTAGGAGACAACAAGATAACAACAAGCAAAGTTGTTGTTATCCAGAGGTATCCTAAGGTACGTATTTGTCCCTCTTACCTTGTGGCTTTAAGTAGACAAAACCATACTGGGGGAAGAATTGAAAGTTACTGGAAAGGAAAGAAACCAGCAGAGGAGAAACAAGTCAGGAAAAAATACTGAGGTTCTACAAAGAAAACTGCAGGAGCTCAGGGGGAACAGGGAACAAAGGACTGAACAGAGAAGAAAAGGAAGCCAAGGAGTGTCTGTAACTGGGAAAGTCAGAAGGTCATTCCTGCGGGAATGGGAACAAGCTCTGGGCGGGAATGCGGCCGTGCAGGAGCGTTCCAGGGGATTTACACCCAGCATGGGCACGGGCACACACACACGGACATGGACACACACATGGACACACACGGACATGGACACAGACATGAACACGGACAGAGACACGGACACAGACACGCATGGACACACAGACATGGACACAGGCATGGACACACATGGACATGGACACACATGGACATGGACACACACAGACATGGACACACACAGACATGGACACACACAGACATGGACACACACATGGACATGGACACACAGACATGGACACGGACACACACATGGACACACACACGGACACGGACACACACATGGACACACACAGACATGGACACGGACACACACACGGACGCACACATGGACACGGACACACACATACACACACAGACATGGACACACGTGGACATGGACACACACACACACACAGACATGGACACACGTGGACATGGACACACACACACACACAGACATGGACACAGACATCACACACACACTCTCAAGTGCCATGAAGGACCTGGCCCAGTGTCTAAAGCTGCTCAGCACTGACTCCTGTACCCCGTTCCAGTCTCTCAGGCACGCTTACAAAATATTTTAGAGTTTTAAAACCTCCTCTAATTGCCCCCGTTTGCTTGTACAGCCCTGGTCTGGCGGAGCAGCTGCCCCCAGGCTCAGCTAGAGCAGAACACACAGCTAGAGCTCTCAGATGAAGCCCCTCTGCACAAACATACATGCTCTCACAAAATTTAGTGAGGGTGGTGGGTTTGTCCTGGTTCCTCCGATGCCGAAACCAGCGCTGGATCTTTCGGACATCCCAGTCCAGCTGCTTGGACAAGCCTTCTAACCTTTTTCCATCTGGAGACTGAAGGAAAAGGAAACAAATGTCATTTCTCCCACTCCTCAACCCACTTGCAGTCCTGCACTATGACAGATAACAAAAAACACACCAGGAAGGGACCACAGAGAGTCTGGAAGCAAGAACCCACTGCCACAAATGGTCATTCAGGTTTAACCTTCATAAGTCACTAATTACTTAATTACTCAGAATGGTTTTGGTTGAGCATTTCCTCACCTATTTCATCAGCCCACAGCAGGTTAAGACAAAGAATGTGACTGTTCTGTGTGTTAATTTGGGGGGAGGAGCTGCTGAAGTGTCCTGTCCTACCTTAAAGCTGCACATCAATTCAAGCAGCCCAGAACTCAGGAGGAGCAAAGCTGAAGATGTTTAAGGGTTGCTACTCACAGCAAGGATGGGGTAATTTTAAAGGAAGAGTTGGTTTAACACAGTAGATATTTGTGTATTCCAAAAGGGCATTGTAGAAACTGTGTTATTTCTGTTACCAAAGTTTATAAATGAAAATATATTTGAAGACTGAAATACTTCCATGACAAATACAGATATAACATATCCCCGTTCTCCACCTGGGAACTCTACTGGGATTTTGTCTGAATGACAAAAAGGATTTATCACACAAATGGATTTATCAAAGTGAACCAAACCTGGTAACTCCCTCTACAATGGCCCAGGAGTGAGATAATTCAGACCAGCTCTGCCAGGGAGCTCTACCACTGAAAGATGATAAACACATTTTACTGTTTGAGTTACATACAAACCACAAAAGCTATGCAGAATGCTGATTTAATACAAAATCATCGGTCTGTCCAGCTGAAAAGCAAAATCAGGGTAATTTGATTTCCAGCATTGAGACCACGACTGCCCTGTCACTCCATCACACCACATCTCTTAGCACCTTCCTGGGATTTAATGGTTGGGGCACTGGGAAAGTACCTGCCTCCAAGGGGAATTCAGAGCTCCCAGCTCAGAGCAGCAATGAAATCCTTCCCCTGCACCAGGGCCACCCCCAGCCTCTCCAAACCCAACAGCAGCCACAGCACACTGGGACAGGGAAAGGTTTCATAAGCCAGACAAATTCTGCACAGCCTGCGACCTCCCGGGTTTTCTAAACATTAATTTCAAGGACATCCCCTACATTGAAGTTCTCCCAACAAAGGGCATCAGATTCTGGGGATTTTTCAGTTCACACATCATTCCAAATGCCTCAAAACATTAATGTTCCCACAAGGCAAGTTTTTTGACGTTTTTATAGAATTTCCCTTTATCTGCTCCAGTAGATGAGGTTCAGCATCACCAAATCTCAACAGAAAACCTTCCATTTTGTTATCTTTAATGAAAATCTATTGCACTTATTCAATATTGAATAAAATACAGTGGGATTCTGTAGTTCTGTAGTGGTGTAGGCCTGTGAGCTTAAGGGAAAGAAGGGCCAGGAAACAACCCAAAGAAATACCTGCCACCATTAAACGTGCCCTTCATCAAGACATACTTCACTGACTGAAAACTTCCCTGAATAACCCACTTCCACTAACAACTGCTGTCCAGGTTTACAGTAAATGGCAAAAAATGAAAGGAAGACATTCACAATAAAACCAATAAAACCAGAAAAGGAACTGAGCTCAAGAAAAAGAGGAACACTTTCTCAATAAAAGTGGTAGATGCTGGGAAATCTCTTGTTAAACCAAGAATCCCCATCGTACAACTTGGACCAAAGGCAGGGAACTAAAGGAAGAAGCTCAGACCTGTCTATCAGGGTATTCCAAAGAAGATTCTTCTGTGCACAAAACCATGGCTCAGCCATACAGGGAATTTACTTTGTTACCAGAAGGACGTGCCAGAGGCAAAGTAAAACCAGAACGACCCACTCATGGATGCACAGTGTGAAATGTGCACCTCAAACCAGAAAAGTGGAAGCAAAAAGCCCCCCCTGTGACACTTCCAGGCCTCCATTCCCTTTGGAATGGAGGAGGAATTTGAAGCGTGACTCACCTTAGTGATGGATGTAAACACTTTCTCTAAAATTGCATTGGGCTGGGCTCTGTGAGGTCCACTGTCCTGAATGCCAAGGTTTATGGCACATGGCTTGGCAATAAACCTGCAAGAATTCCCCAAAAAGAGCTGGATTAAAACAAGATATTTATTTCCCTCCTCTGCCTGAATCACAAGGACCTGGATTTGTCACCACCTGCAAAACCTGGTGAAAAAGCTTTTGGAATCTCCACTCCACCAATTCCCAGGTGAAGAAATTTCTTTTATTAGTCCATATGGTAAGTCCACTGCAGACAGCACATACTGTGCACACCAGAATGAAAAATTAAATCTTAATGCCCTTGGCTTGTAAGGATCCCAATGTGCTCCCCAGGGGGATTCTCATTCCTCAGCAGTAAAACAATAGACTGATAGCAGTCTACTGTGAACAGAAATGCTGGAGATGAAGCCCTAAAACAAAGTATCTTGTTTCCAAAATAGGCTTTGGTGTCACATAGCTCAGAAAAAAGGGAAGTTCAAGTGACACAGCTCCCAAAATAAACTTTTTTTTCTTTTTAATTTTTTTTTTTGTCTTTGAGAAAAATAAAGTGGCTTGTTTCCTTCAGGACAGAGAGGAAGATGCAAGTCTCCCAGTCTGAAAGATCCCTGATCTCAGGATCTCATCCATCCCACGTGCTCTGTGTATTCCAAACTGATTTAACTCTTCCTGGATTTTATAGCACAGACTCTGGAAACAAGCCTAGATTTGCAACTAAAACGAATATAAACATGTTCAAAATTACCAGGTTTTGCTGCACGTTTGTGTCAGAATGGGCTCAGGGTTCCAAGGGAAATGTCTGCATTGCCTGACGTGTGAATTGTTCCTCTCCTGTTGGTGGGCAAAAGTGGGGGCTGAAGGAGCAATATTTAGTATTTTTTAATCAGTTATTTTGAGAAAGAACCTGCTTCTCAAACCAATTTTTTGTACAAATACAACATTTGTACCATTAAAACCATTTTGCTTTCAAAGAGAGATTGTTTCAGAGGGAGCGAAGCCGAAATTACACATATTTAGGAGCCTCCCAGTGCCACCAAGCACAAAATCCTGCTTTTTCCAACCACAATTGTTACGATTTTTCCTCGTGTTTAAAAGGAAATATTAAAATTCAGGAGAATCATGGTTCTAAATGCTCCAACAGTAATTATTCTCGGGAATACTCACTTAGTGCTTCAGGAACAAATATCTCTGGCTGTGTTTAAGAATAGTCCCAGGTTGTGAGGTTTTCCCTTGAGGAATTACAGATCAGCTTGTGACTGATCCCAAAGGAACACCCAGCTCTCAGAAAACACTAAACAAATGACAGACACTGCAGGGCCAGGCTTCCCTGTCTGCCCCAATTCTTCATGTCTCTATCCAGGATCTCCCAGGTTGAAAAATCCCTCCAGGATCACTGAATCCAACCTGTGCATCACCCCCACCTCGTCCCCAGCCCCGAGCACTGAGTGCCACCTCCAGCCCTTCCTCAGCCACCTCCAGGGATGGGGACTCCAAAACTCCCTGGGCAGCACCTTTCAGTGCCTGACCACACTCTCCACGGAGAAATTCCTGATGCCCAACCTGAGCCTCCTGTCAGGAAGTTGTGGAGAGCCACATGGTCCCCCCTGAGCCTCCTTCTCTCCAGGCTGAGCCCCGCTACTCCCTCAGCCTCTCCTTGTGCTCCAGACCCTTCCCAGCTCTGCTCCTGTCTCTGGACACGCTAAACTACATTTCAACACCCGCAGCTTTAAAAAAAAATAATTAAAAAATAAAAAAGGAAGGAGTGATTTCCTTTGAGCCTGGCTCCAAAGGCTCACGGCTTCCGCCATAATCCAGACCACCAGCCAGAAATCGTGTCTTGGTGTCATGAAACATTCGGCAACACCCCCACAAAAATGTAAAAAATATAAAGTATTAAATATCTTTATACTCTGCTTTCCTACAGGATATACCAAAAGTGCAGCACAGAAGTTCACATGTGCAATTACAGGATTACAAGTAGTTTTATTTCATTTTCTGGGACACGGTGCTTAACAGCTCTATAAACAAAAAAAACCCACGAAACCTGGCCGGAAGATACCCAGTTTGAGTGGTTACCTCACATCAGAGGGGAAACCTAAAAAATCTAAAAATGTGCACATTCACAGAATCCCATGGAATAGCTGGGGTTGGAAGGCACCTCTGGAAATCATCTACTCCAACCCTCTGACAAGACAGGGTTACCTAGAGCAGATTAATTTAATTAATTTATTATTCATTAGGGTCTTCTTTCTGTTTAAAAACAAGTAAAGAATACGAGGAATGGTTAGCAAAGCTCACAGTGATCCATACAAAGTCTGGGCATTATTGCAGAAGGCAAAACCTGAAGGATCAAGGAAAGAAACAGATTCTCCCCAAGAAAAAAAAAGAAATAAGGCAAACAAAACTCAAAACTTTACAGGAAACTGGTCCTCAGCGCTAGGCCTCCTTTGCAGAGAGGCTTCAGGATAAATAGGGTTTTCCCAGAAATCAGAGGCGGGGGGAAAATAAAAATCAAGAGGAAGGCACAGGCTATGGACACCGCTCAAGGCTCAAGCACCTGGTGAAAAAGAGCAACCCAAAGCCAGAGACATTTGCAGGGGCACTGAAACTGCCAGACACCAACAGACACTCCAGGAAGCAGGAGGTGGTCCCAGTCACAAAAATGGGAAGGAAAAGGGATGGCATGGATTTCCTCACTTTTAAGGAAGTCTCACCCAGTCAGAAGGGAGCTTCTAGAACTCCCCAAGCTCCGGGCAAGTGACACCTGGCCTTCTGTAGGGCTCCTGACCAGATGGGGATTCACCTGGACAAGAGGGATTCTCCTGGCTGCTCACCCTCCTGGGTCCACTCCACAGCCACAGAGCACCTGCTTGGAGCACTTGGAATGTGAAGTGAATCACAGTCAATGCCGTGCTCAGTCAGGAAAGTCCCAAGCTGACCTGCTATTTAGGTAAACTCACACTTAAAACTGCTGTGGCACTTCAAATGTCTGGTCCCAGAGCAGGTTTTCAGATGTGTTTTGTACTGGATCCCACACTGACAAAGTTCTGCACAACCCCCAAAATAGGAAAAAATACTGCCCAGATAGTAGAATTTCCATTCTTGGGGATATTCAAACTGAACAGCAGAGTTCAGTTCTGAGTAGCCCTGAGTTGCCTGAATGCTGGCCTTGCTTTGAGGAGAGGATTGGATGAGGTAGCCTTGAAAGGTCCCTTTTAATCTAAATGATTTTATGACTTTACAGAAATCCTAACGGCAACGAACTATACCCAAGGTCAATTTACTGCCACACCTTCCAGCAAGGAATTATCATCCCATAAACGTTTCTATTAAACCTTTATCAACAGGGAACAGCTCACACCTGAGCCTACCTGGCCACCTTTTTCACATTAATTGTTAACGCAGACTGATTTTAAAACCAACACCAATTTTCAAGTCCACAGACTCATCATATGTTGTAACAAATACTTCTCAGGCATGTTGTGCTTCACAAAAAGGCAGAATCCTTCTTTATGGAACATTCCAGTTTGGCTGGTGACTCCCTATTCCAGCTCTGAAAGGAAGAACAATCTCCAAAGTCAGATTTATTAAATAAACTCAATTTCACTGTGTTAAGATTTAACCACCTCATTCCACAATAGACTTGATGAAGTAACATCTCAAACCACCTTTTTCTCCCCCTCCCCAGCTGAAGCACAAGCTGCAGATCCTCCCTCAGACCTGTCCAGTAACACCCACAGCTGGTTCCAAAGAGCATTCCAGTGCACCTAGAAACACATTACATCCAGGTTTTTGCAGGTACCTGGGGGGGTTTTTTTGTGCCTACAGTGGGGCAAGATGTACAAGGAGAAATACTGAAAAGGATAACCAAGGATAAAATATATAAACCCAAATTTATGGGCAGAAGTCTTTCTTTTTGCTGACTAGATAAAAATCCTCACCCTGCCACTGTCTTTAGCTTCCTGTGCGAGTCCTGCCTCATCCCTACAGTCATAAACTGCCCACAGACAGACAAACTAATGATTATTTTGTCAATGTCGTGATGCAAAAGGTAATTTTTAGCAGAATTCTAACTAACAGAAATGTGTCAGTGTTACAAGTGTTGTAGCACAAAGCACTTCCTCACGCTGAGGAGCTACAAAAGGAGAGAGAAAAGCAGCAGCTAAATGAAAAGAGCAGCACAAGTCTGTAATTCAAATTCTGAGTCACCAAGTCCAACTGCCAAACGTGTGTCAAGAAAGACATTTGACACAAAAATCAAAGCCTGAATTGGGATAAATACACCACAGGAGTTTATTGAGACAAAGCTGAACTTTTATGACATGTTCAAAGTGGCTGGGGGAAACAGAAAGGAGTTTATTCAAAGATATGCACTTTTAAAATAAACACACTAGAAACTGCCTGGGATGTGCTGTCACAATCTGCTTTCACTTTGGGATACCACCGAGCCACAGCTGAGATCAGGAACAACCCCCTCAGGAACCAGACCTCGGCCTCTGAGTTTTGCTCTGCAGGCTCAGGAGTTAAGTCATCTTTTGACTCCACCCTAAATTAACACCACAAAAGAAATTTCATAAACCAGGGAGACACTATCAGGACAAAGTAAATGCTGCCTGAAGGACTGTGCCATCACGTGTAGTAGGATGCACTGAATCTCCCCCAACAACTCCAGGAAAAGAGAATATTCTGCACCTCTTCCCCAGACTGACACCTGGACTAGGGACTTCCCTACAATATCCTTATCAGGGCTATCATTGTGTCTCACAACCTCCTTTCCTTATGTCCTGGCAAGTACCAAGGTTTGGCCAGGACCAGCAGCACACCAAGCTGAGATGGGATTTTGGCAGTGTCATATGTGTTCCTGGGTCCTCTGCACTGGTTTTCTGAAGCCTTTTTTTCCTAAGGGCAGAAAGATGGGATGGAGAAAAAAGTCTTTCGAGTTTCTCTCCTCTCTGTTGACCTGCTTCATTTTCCTCCATATTTGCCATCTTTTTACTTCATCCCAACCACCTCTTCTTAATTTCTGAAAGCTCAGGAAAATCCACACTTCTTAAAGAAAACCCACAGAAAAAACCTGACTCAATTCCCACTCACTTTAATCCTGCAGCCCTTTTCATGCTTAGAAATACTTATGGAATCATGCAATGGTTTGGACTGGAAAGGACCTTAAAGCATACCCAGTCTCACCCCCTAATCCAGGTTGCTCCAAGCCCATCCAACCTGACCAACTTCTGCCCTTTCAAGGCAGAAATTTAAGATTTAATAAATGTTTAATGACCCACCTGAACAGCAATACAGGGTGTCTTGGTCCGTTTCACCTAAGGGTTTCCTAAGTAAGCCGCTTTACTAATTAATATGTCTGCCACCCACACACTGCGTGTGGCTGTGGGAGATCCACACCACACGCGGATCTACCTCTGCCCCAGGGCTAATTTCACATGTTTATGGATGCCCAAGCAAATGAGGAATCCCGTATTACACCTGTTTCAGGGCAGAGATGACGATCCGCACTCACATCCATCGTGCCTGAGATAAGGGAGAGACACAAAGCATGTAATAATACATCGGGCCATGTGAACGAGCCCTATTTCCTCATCCAGGAACTCAGGGCAAGTACAATAAAGCACACACGGAAGCCAAGTGCGGAGCAGCAGCAGCCGCCAGCTCTGTCCGTCACCCCAGCGAGCTTCTCCTGGGCAGGAGCAGCAATAAAAGTGAATTCCTATATAAAACACGGGATTTTTCTTACACTACCTCAGCACCGCCGGACTGGAGGGGCCTCTCGTTATCCAGACCCAGGGCAGTGGAGCNAGGACAGTGGAGCCCCACGGGCTTGGGCATGTCGCGACAAACGCGACGGCCGCGACAGATTCCCGGGATTACACAATGTCCCCTTTCCACGCACGAAGGGCCTCGCGGAGGCCCCGAAGGGCGCGGGGGAAGCCCCGCCGGGCGGTCCCCCGGCCCGGCCCGGCGCTCACAGACCCCGGCGCCTCCCGGCCCCGCCGCCCCGGGGGCGGCCCCGCGCTCACCTCTCGAAGAGCAGCCGCACGGCGAAGATGCCGAGGGCCAGCGGGAAGGCGGAGAGGACGTGAGCAGCCCGCGGGTACTGCAGCCCGCTGCCCGGCGGGCCCGGCTCTCCGGCCAGGTCCGCCCACGTCACGTTATGCGGGAGCCAGAACCGTTCGTTCCAGAACCAGGCCCGCAGCGNGGGCGCCACTGACACGGGCGGGCGGAGCTGGAAGAGGCCGTGCCTCTCACCGCACGGCCACGGCCCGTAAGGGGCGGGGATGGGATAGACCGCGCCCCTGTTTTGCATCACCGCTCTGCTCATTGCATCGCCCGCCACGGCTCACGGGTGGTGCGGAGCAGGGACGAGGCCATGCCCCTTATCTCCTCGCACCGCCCCTCTCGGCGGCCGCCGTTCTGCACCAAACGAGGCCAAAACGAAGTCCGGCCCCTCACTGCGGCCGTCGGTCACCGGGGCGGGGCCGATNNGGCCGATGCTCACGGGGGTTCCGCCGGGCCCTTGGCGCGGCCCGTTAGTTTGGAGCATGCGCAGTGCGGTGCTCCTGCGTTCCCGCCCGTGCGGCGCGGCCGGGCTCGTGGGGGAGAAGCGCGCGCACGGTGCCGCCAACGCCTCAGCGCTCCCTGAGGGGACAGAATTGGAGTGACAGAAAAGAGAGTCGCAGAAAGCACGGCGACAGAGTCACAGAACCACTGAGTCACAGAATGT
The DNA here is from genome assembly GCA_013397055.1 of Pachycephala philippinensis. Taxonomy (NCBI): domain Eukaryota; kingdom Metazoa; phylum Chordata; class Aves; order Passeriformes; genus Pachycephala; species Pachycephala philippinensis. The sequence continues at coordinate 136,020 of VWZT01015726.1, forward strand.
CCTGAGTTGGAAGGGACCCGCAAGGATCCTGGCCCTGCACTGGACACCCCAACAATCCCACCATGACACGGCCGTGGCGTTGATGTTTCACGCACTGCTGAACCCTCGGGGTTTCCACAAGCAGACTTCTAACTGGTAAAAGTCCTCAAGGCAGCAAGACAGGGCAGCAAACGATTCATCGTTAGTGTAATGTCTCATTTGGCACCTGTCCAGTGGAGAACAGATTAAATGGCCCATTAAGCACTCAAATACTATGATAACTAATAGATTCAAGGATAGAGTAATTTATGATCTATTCAGCTGGGGTTTTTTTAATCAATGACTTTATTTAGAAGTACCCCGTGTGCTAATTTCTCCTTGAAGATGTTCAGCTGGTCTGAGTGACCAGATGCGGGTCCCTGTATGCTAGAGACTCACAGGTGCCTCAGATTTAACTAGAATTAATGGTTTTCTGATTACAGTCTCTGGTAAGTGCAGCCAATATTGCTTCAGTATCACGTAACCGGGAAGACACTGTAAAATTCAATTGCGTTTCCTACGAAACGAGCAGTTGGCATATTCCATAAATCCAAGTCCACGACAAATAGTCTTCCCTCCCTTTTCAAATACCACAATTTCCAGTCAGAGAGATCTCTGGTTGCTTAGCAATTTGAGGAAATCTGATACTAAATGGATTTTGTTAGGAACAGAGAAAGGTGACAGAGGCAGCTTGGATTTGCGTATCAGCTTTTTTAGCTTTTTCTCTGTCTGTACAAAGCAAATCTTACTTCTCCATCTAAAAGAAAGGAAAATGAGCAGTAGGTTGTGGAACTGCTAACACCTTCCAGCTAGGCAGCAGGCTTTTTTCCCTTCTTCCCAATATCCATGTCATACACATGAGCATTTCCTCACACTGCTGCAGAACTTTCACTGCATTGCTTCTGGCTCTTATACCCCTCTATCCCAACCAAACCCATCTCAGGCTCAAGTGACAATAACTTAAATAAAAAGCAGCTGATAGGAAGGGGGGGAAAAAAACCCTCAGTTGTCCTCAGCTGCCCTCGAGAGCCACCTGGAGCCAGAAATGGAAGTGAAAAATCCCTGCATGTCCTTATTCCTTTTGCCAGTCCTGTTCTAATCCCTCTTCCACACGCTCTTCAGTCTGAGAGCAGAAACTGCTCACTTGAGTCAGCCAGGAAAGCACGGACAGACAGTGTCACCTAGTGGGGCAGCAGAGCCAGCCCGGGCTGGCTTCCAGTAGCAGCACTGCAAATTCACCCAACTTTTCCCTCTATTTTTATAGATGGGGAGCAGCCCTGGGGAGGAGGGTTTTAGGTGCTGTTGGGGGAGAGCTGGACGTACCCCAGGAACCCCCCGAGCCCGGGCTGAGCCCCCAGCACGGGCAGCAGGGCAGGGGGTGTCTGCCCCTCTGCCCTGCTCAGGTGAGACCCCACCTGCAGAGCTGCCTCCAGGCTGGAGAAGGGAAGCTTTGGGTGATCTAATTGTGGCCTTCCAGTGCCTGAAGGAGCTGCAGGAAAGATGGAGAGAGACCATTTACAAGGGATGGAGTGCCAGGACAAGGGGCAATGGCTTCAAACTGCCAGAGGGCAGGGTTAGAGGGGATATCGGGAAGGAATTCCTCCCTGTAAGGGTGGTAGGTCATTGGAACGGATTTCCCAGAGGATGCCTCATCCCTGGAAGTGTCCAAGGACAGGTTGGACAGGGCTTGGAGCAACCAGGGGGTGGAAGGGATGGGGTTTAACCTGCCAACCCAACCCATTCCATGATTCCATGACAATTCTATGACTCTTTAAACACTGGCACTTTGTGAAACAAGATGAATCCAGACTTCAATTATAGTGGAAATGACCAAACTTTATTGAAGGTTTTGTCATTAGCAGAACTGTTAAGAAAGCAGAATATTTTACACCTCAAGAATCGTTAAGATCTAATTCTCTTGAGAATACAGTACAAATAAAAGCTAAAAAAAAAAAGGGCCTCCTCCTCCCCCCATTCAAGATTTTATTATTTGTAAAATAAATGAAGTCAAGTTAAAAAATGTTCTAATCTTCAACACTGGCAATTGGAAAGTGTCACTGATTCCAGAGATTTTTGCAATGCAGCACAATTTCACAGCTGTAAGGAAAAGATTTATGGCAGCTTGATACAAGTAGGATTTCAGAGTTGTCAAAAGGCCTTAAAAATCTTATCTGCAGTTTAAAATGATGATGAAGAACTCCAAGTAAAAAAAGAAATTAAAACAAAAACAAACAAAAAAACTCCACTTCAAATGCATGTGAAATGCAGAAGTAATGCCCTGCAGGCTGCTCCAAAGTGTTCACTTGTCTTTTGCAGAGACCTGGCAGCCAGCACAGCTCCTGGGAAAGCACTGAAATACACATGGTCCAGCAACGGGCACCATTCCAGTTGTGCGGGGACTCCTCAACTGACCACAGGCAGGTTTGAGACAGAAATTCACATTGCACTCAGTTTAGGATGCTTTAGTTGTTGGACACTACACACAGAAATGTTTTTATTATTTAAAAAAAGCCCAGTTGTGCCCTTTCCATGTATTAAAGTGCATTAAGTGACCATTTTAAAGCAGGCCAGAAAGTCCCTTTGAAGTTGGTCCCTAAGCTCTGCAGTAGCATTTGTAGTGGTACGGGTGGTGTGTTCCAGAGGCCCTGTCCCACACCACCACGGCAAGTACAGTGGAATTCCATAAATTGTTAGTGAAATACCTATTGAAGCTCAAAGGGATAAGACAGTAGAGAACAGCTCTGTTCTCATGCTGGGGACAGACACTACCTGCTGAAGCCGTCCCACAGCCAGACACTTGTTCCATGCACCTAAAGAATTTGCAGGCTTCCAGAGTTTTCTAGTTGAGATAATTTGTATGTAGATTCCCTTAATGCCGATGTGCAGTGCAGCATCGCTTCATCCAGGAGAGCTGTTTGTTAAAGCTAAAAATACCCATTTCAAAAGGCCCAGCACCTTGCAGCAAGTTTTCTAGTAAAAGGCCAATTTATTATTCTTCATCATCATCTTCATAGTAGCGATTCCTTTTGATCTGTTCTTCCACAGATAGATCTTCCACATCTTCACCCTCCCAAAACCCAACGTCTTGGGATTTGCGATTCTGATTTGGAGATGATTCCTTAGCAGTCATGACATTGGCTAAGCTGGAATGTTTAGGAGAATTTGGTTCAAGGAGTTCTTCCTTTGGAATTTCTGGCTCCTCTGTAGCATGTTCCTCCTCATCTGTGTCTGCATTCACCTGGCCATTCTCTACAACATTATGCTCTACTGTTTTGACACCAGACAATTCCCGTTCTTCCTCCACATTTTTCTCCCCGGCATTCTGGATGTTCCTATGCTCAACCTTCTTTTCCTTTTGCTTTTTCTCTATGACAACCTCTCTCTCCAGTTCCTCACTCCTTTTCAATGTGTCTCTCTCTGCCTTAGAAGGAGACGGTGAATTCTCTGTTTTATGGCCTTTAACAGATATTGTTCTAAACGAGGCTGCGACTGTAAAGGGGCGACTTCGCTCCTTCAGCGAGGAAGATCTTCTTAACTTTTTGAGATCCAGATCCACATCCTCCTGCACATCTGGCTTGGAAATCTCTTCTTCTGGAGGCCACTTGGGTTTAAGTACTTTGATGCCCTCATCTAAGGCACTTCCTTGGATACTTTGGTCAGACGGAGGTGGCCAGGCGATCCTGAGCTTTTTAGTTTCTGCTGGTCTTTCTTCTCTTTCAGGCACAGCTGAAGCTTTTGCTTCCATACTTGCTGCCAGAACTCCCACTTTTGCAATTGGGGCATCCTCTACTCCTGGGCTTTGCGGAGTTTCTGGTGCATTTACACCATGGACATTTTTCTCCGGGGATTCTTCACATTCAGTTTTACCTGCCCACAATTCCTTATGCTGTTTGTGTCCAAAGCCCTCATCGTAATTGCCTTTGGACTTGAAGAGCTGATTGAAGTGAGGCTTGCAGTAGATGTTCCCACGCAGAGATGCGTATGTCCCAAGGCTGTTCAGGAAACACAGATCAAACGTTAGAGCCCAGGGCCACCGACACGGGCACCTATTTTAGTTGTGTTACAGAAGAGATTCAATTTCAGTCTTTCACATGTTCAGAAGGACAGCCCTCAGGGTTTGTATGGCTCTTTCTAGGAATTCTTTACAGAGCTGGACATTATGTTTTTCCCCACATAAAGTTACATTAAGAGTTTAAAAACGGCATCAAGTGCACCAGGCACTGGCAGAACTAGGCCTGTGTTACCTCCTACACAAATCACTGGATTATGGTGACTTCCAGCTCAGCTAGGCCTGAGCAGCACCTTCCTCAGCTGCGAGAGGAAAATACACTTCCCAGAGGGCAGCCAAGGGAGCAATGCACGTACCTGAGTTTGCTGTTGCAGTAGGAACAGCGGAAGCAGCTGATGTGAAACACCTGCTGGTTGGCAAAGAGCCTTTCCATGGGGTACACGGTCTTCTGACACCCAACACAGGTTTCCTTCATTGGCAACTGGAATTTCTACAGGGGGAAGAGAAAGTTTGTTAACTGGAAAACACATCAGCTGCTGGGGACTTGGCATGGGTTCATGCACAGCTTCCTGAGCTCTCAAGAACTGCAGAGTCACTCTCTAATTATGGTGCAGCAGGGTCTGGTGGGCAGCAAGAAGCTACAACAGCCCCATGGGATTGCTGTGGCTTGGCAGGGAGCCAAGATTTCACCCCAATGAATCCCATAGCTGAAGCATCACATGCTGAGCAATGGTTGGGAAAGAACAATGAGAGCACTAAAACGGACCCCAAAGCAGTCTCATTCCTTCCTGCAACCTCAGTTTTTACTGATAGGAGAATGATGAAACATTCCAGTTAATTACAATCAGTGTGAGACTTACCAAAATAATAAAAATAGTGCAGAAAAAGAGAATCCTGAAGTAGTTTGGGTTGGAAAGGACCTTGAAGATCATCTAGTTCCAATCCCCTGCTATGGTCAGGGACACTGTCCACCAGAAGAATTGAAATAGTCTCAAAAGGTGCAGAGTGGGAAGGCTGCTCAGTGGTTTGAAGTGATCCATTTTTGTTAAATCTTTCCTCTCAAAGAGGGGGAAATAGTCTCAATAGTCTCACCAATACAACAGCAGGAAACACTCCTGACTTCACTTTTAAACAATTCCTGCTCTATCCCAAAGAAACCACACTCAGGTTTCAGGACTCACAGCCCCCCAAACTTGCTCAAGATTCAAAGTGAGCAGAGCTTTGAGGTTAAACAGCTAAAATTCTTATGTGCTTACTGAACTTCCTGAGGGTTTAGTGCAAGGATAAACTTGAGCACTGAGGAGTCAAGTGTCACTGCTGTGCAGCAATGATCACGGGTTTGTTTTCTGACAGCATCAAGGAAGCAAGAACATTGTCCATGAGAAAAGGTCACTGGGTGCCATTTACTTCTCGAAATCTATTAACACTGGCCAGTGGGGAGGACACTTTATGGGATAAATTAAATAACACAACATTGGCATTTTGAGGCTGCATGTTGATTACAAGTGATTAAGCAGCCCAGGCTCCACTCTGGGGTCTGCACAGACATACTTATAGCGTGGCTTTTCCTTGGCAAAGAATTACCTGCTACAAACTTACAGAAAGCTTTACGGAAAAATCTGATGGCTAAAGAAAAAACAGGAAGGTCACAGGAAGACATAATCACAGAAATTTATTTATAACAGTCTAGAAACAATGGTTAGGAATAACAGTTCCAGTGTGTAAGGGCAGATTGCTGAAGATGGAGCCAGCTCAAGTCACTTTGTCACAACCATAAAATTTGCTGCCAATTTAATTCCATTTTAATATGTATTTCAAGGTTTCCAGGCATTGCTTGAAGTTACAGTAAATTAAAGTTCCAATGATGACAGCTTCACTAACAAAATTCAGAATTCCTTTTGAAAAAGAATCCAAAGTTTCTAGGTGCTGCCAAAACTCTGAATCTTGAGTCACTAAACAAAATCTCAAAAAAAAAAAGAGATTTACTGATGCAAACAAAAATCTAATCACCTGTGCTTGCCACATGGAGCAAGGCAGCAACAATTTGCTTGCCCATCAAAATGTTTTCTCCCTGAAAGCTCAGTTTTGCACAATGGCATTGGTTTTGCATGGTGACAACAGTGCTGGCACATGCTTCTGCAATCACATCCCCATCCAAGGAGAGGAACTTACTTGCATACAATGAGCCCTATGTCTGTGGAGAGGCATTTTGGGCTGTGAAGAGACAAATTCCTTTCCAGGATACTACAAATAGGAGCTACAGGAGGAAGATGAGGCCCAATAAGTATAAAAAGGACTTGAGAGAAAGCTGAGAGTTGAGCTCACATTAGGAGGGAAGCAGAAGGCAGGAGGAGAGGTTAGGAACCAAGAACAGCAGACAGAAGCTGGAAGAGACAAATAGGAACCTTGCATGAATAAACAGCAGCTTCTATCTCACAGTGCAGCATCTAAAGCAGTAACTGGGCAAAAGGCTAAAATGGTTTTGATAATATCAAGAGAGCAGGGAGCACCAGGACATGCAGGTTTTGTGTCACAGACTGGGATCACACAACTCTCACTGGCAGCTCAGATTTCCCATACTGGCATTTCTTCCCTGGCACACTGGGAAGCCAGATCTCCCCAGTCTCCGAGCTCAGGCCTGTTCCTCCCAAAGATGGGGAGAACAACAAAAGCCCAGTTGTTTCCTCAGGAGTGAGCCAGGAAGTGTGTGGCAGCCTAGGGAATCAGCATCCCAACCCCAGACAACACACGTGATGAGCAAGTACAGCCTAACCAAAACATCCAGTGCTGCCATTTGTTATCTAATCAGATTAGCAAATACATCCCTGTCCCAAAGTTCTCCATCTGCTTTACCGCTCCCTAAAGAAACTGTAACATCAAAGACTTATTACTCAGAAAGCCAAACCTGATTTTTATGGAGTCAGGCACCACAGTATCCTCACTATAAAGTTACTACCAGTTGCCGTTACCTTGGAAACGGCTGGAAGAGGAGCAAAGCAAAATCCCAGCCTGATAAAAGCTCTGGAGATCAGTACCAGGACCTCAGGGCCCACCAGGACCTTTATGCTTAAGCACATTTAGGCTTTTCAGTATTAAATAGGGACATCAGTTGGTTTTAACCTTCACCAGTGTTTGAGACTAAAGAGCTGCGTTACCTTCACAGCTTTTGGTGGGGAGGCCTCTGTCTGCCCAGCTGCTTTAGCACCAAGGTTCTGCTGCTTTGAGCTGACAGGTTTCTGAGCTTCTGCCTCGCTCTCCAACTGTCCAGCTGAGGGAGAAGAGGGAGAAAAGGCAATTACAATGGCTTTAAACTGTGGGCAGCTTATGCTCACAAGACCCACCAGAGTATCAGTTCAAGTTAAACTGTGAGGGAGCTACACTTAAAAGTGTTCAGTCAGGGCAACAAGAGTTACAAATGTCTTAAAATTACAGCTGCAAATGAACTTCTAAACATGAAAGAAATTCTTATAAAGTCTGTGTTAGGCACAGCACAGATTTCATTAATTAATCCTTTGATAGGGCTCACCATGGCCATCCTCCAGCAGACCAGAGTGCAAAGACAAGCTGTTCTCACCTACAGAAACCTGCAAGAGAAAATGAGACAATGAGACCCTCTGACGTGCTGAGAACTGAACAATCACGGCCCCAGGAAGGCACCAGGCAGTTTGAGCACCGAGACAGGGAGAGACCTGAGGGGCTCAGGAAAGGACTTGTTGTTTTTGAGGCACAAAAGGCTCCAGCTGACTGTCAAGAGAGTCCTTGCTACAAGGCAAACACCCTTCACTGGGTTCACACACACAAACATCAGATTTCTGTTTCCTTGTACACCTTTATTAAGCTTCAAATCTTTGTTGATTTGCTTAGGTTCCTCCCAGGTTTTCTCACTTACAAATCCCCTGACCCCAAGCAGCACATTTTTATGGCTCCCTCCAACATTTGACCAATCACTGACATTCAGACATTCAGCACAGACTGTGCTCTTGAAAAAAAAAAAATAAAAAAAGAACAAAATAAAAAAGAACAGCTGAATTACAAAAAAGCTTTTGTTGATCCATAAGCCTGTTCCAAGGTTGGGACAAACATGCTGGATCTTCCTTGTTCATCCTCCTTCAGAAACATATTAGTAATTTAAAAAAAAAATTAAAAACTAGAGGAGTTGGATCTAAACCAGTTTCAAATGGTTTAAATAAACCATTTAATAAACAGAATCACAGCACTGTTTAGTTTGGAAAAGGCCTTTAAGATCATCAAGTGCAACCATGAACAAAACATGCTACAGATAAAGCTCTTGATGTATAACTCTTTATTAAACCTGGCACTATTGCTATTAAATCAAATAGTTTTAAGTAGCTACACTGAGGAACTAAAGTACTGTAACAAGATTAACTGCAAATCATCACTAATTCACCTTAATGATTGAAAAGTCCGTTGCAAGCAACTGAAATTTGTAAATTAATGAGGTGATGAGGAGGCAAGTTATATGTATTAACATCCTCTGGTCTGCTGAAAACAGAACTGTACCCCAGTGTCCTGGGCAGAGCACAAACATGTTCTGAGGCTGCTGAAGTCACACACGTCTGGCTACTGAATGAGCCACGGGTGCAGTGTGAAAAATGACAGAGTGAAGTGTCTTTTGTTTCCTTTTTGCCAGAGGATTCCCATTTCTGACATTAACGACAAGCAGTTTTAATTAGGCTCATTTCCAAGTTCGCAACGTCCCTTCCAAAGGACAATCCTGGCTCCCAAACAATGCTCTATTCAGGTTCTCATTGCACCTGCACACCTCAACTAGTAACTCTGCAATTACAGCTGAATACAAGAAATTTTATTCAAATCTTCCATTCACAACTGGGAGATATTCTGATTTAACAGGTGCTCTTTTAATTAACTCACCTTGGAGCAGGAAGCAGCCTCGACCAGTCAGACACGAAGCTGCTCAGCTGTCTCTGAGGAACAGCTGAAAGCAAAGATTTGGCCCCTTGCCCAAGGAAGGCTGAAAAGCTCTAAAAGCCCTCCTGGCATTAAGCTGCCACGTGTTCAGCCTGGATGGAATACACAGTACCCCAATTATTATTCAGCTACTTTTATCCCGTCTGCTGTCCCCAGTTCAGGGAACAAATGCTCGAGTCCAGTTTACAGAGTCTCAATTTATAGCTGAAGCTCAAAACCAGGAACAAACCCAAACTGCCATTCTCAGTTACCCTAAAATTTAGCCACTAAATGCAGAAGAAACAGTGACAAACTCCTTTTACTTGGGTCATACAAAGCTGCTTATGGGTTCTTTTTTAATTGGTGTGGATTTTATTGTTTATAAAAAACCCACCATAAACCAAACCTACCAAGACAGAAAAACTCTCCCAGAAAACTTATCTCTGGACATTCCCTTCCAGAGACACTTGCTGGCTTATAATTCAAAGACAGTCTAAAAAAAGTAATTTAAAAAATCGGGAATTTTGCAGCATGTAATTAATCTGCATCAGCTGCTCACATTCAATTCCCAGATGGCATGTGGAACATGGAACCAGTGTATCAGCTGTGCTTCCACAGCCAGTTCCACTTAAAATGAAGCCCTTGATCTCCACCAGCACAGACATCTTACCTTCTCCCCATCCTGACAGGAATTGGAGTCCTCAATTGGTGCCATATTCTCCTTCTGCCCAGATTTGTAATTCTTGAGTTCACTCTCACTGGCTTGAATCTCACTCTATAGGACAAAGCACTGGAAAGGTGACAGGTTCTTTTCCCCTAAGAAAATACTTGTTTTCTATTTTTCTTGAAATGTTTTAAAAACTGTTTTTCTAGTATGTGGAGTGATAATTAAAGGAAGGGCCATAGAAATGTATAGACACTTGTTAAGCGACATGTTCTAGTGAGGGAACAGGATTGGGCTGTAGAATTTTACTGTGCTCTAAGGAGGTAATGCCAGTGTTTTCCTGAACAGCCCTTTTCTTCCAAATTCCTGTTTAAAATCAACTCCTAAATATTCCCTGCTCAATCCAAATCTTCCTTTTCAAGAAATGTTAACTTTTCACTTGGAATGACAAGTATTTCCAGACAAGCACTGCCTAAAGTACAGTGTAATTGCTAAATACAATTTGATATAAAAGCAAATCCCACATTTGCTTCAATTCTAGTCAAAACCCTGACTCTGTTTTCCTGAGATTTTTGTTCTTGATAGACTGACTTAAGCCTTTCACAGGAGGATCTTTCAGACTTTAACACCAATAAAATCCAGTGAAACCTCGTGTTTCTTTCATTGCCACAGGACACAAGATCATTGGAAGCCTCGTGCTTTTCACAAGGCATCTTCTCTGTGACATGAAAGAGGAAGAGCCACATGCCAGCACCAGCATCTTCCTGCACTTGGAAACAAGTCTCCACTAAACCAACCACATCCAAGAGGTTTGTAACCAAATGTTGGAGTTTTGATGCTTAGATCTCTGTATCTGCTGTCCAGCACCTTTCCCTCCCCTTCCCACATCCCTTGCAACACACAGAACTGATTGTTCCTCACCCCTACTCGAACCAAGTGTCCAGCAGTTTTAATCCAGGCCTTATCACACCACAATGCCCTAAAATAGTTGTTCCCACGACAGATTCTGGCTTTCCTTTGTAGCCCAGATGTGAGAAGGGCAGCACAAACACCACACTTCTGTATCAAAACAGCTCTGGTTGCTTTGCCAGGAGGGAAGGAGAAGATCCCAAGGTTAGGGCTGCTGTTGGAATAGTGCCCTCAAGAACCCCTGTCTGCTCCATCTTACACTGCCCTCATCCACATGCCAGGTCAAAATGGAAAGAGATTATGCCCAAATGGGGCATCCTGAGAGCATCAGGCTGGACTGACACTAAACCAAGAGCATTGGGGAGCTGCAAACAGGAGCCTCTGGAGAAACACCAAATTTCTTGCCATCAGGACAGAATTTAGTGACTCGGCCACCTTTCTGAGCCCCAGACTGGAAAAGGCATCAGGAAATGAGTCCAGGCAAGGCACAGGAGGCAGAAATGGGCAATTAGGTTAATCAGATTTGTTGCAGTGGCTGCAAGGACTTTCCATTCATGCAGGGAAGGTTTTACTGACCCTCCTCCCACAGCTGGGGAATCTGGCCCACGTGCAGATAAAATTCAGGAATCATTTGAGCTGGGAAGAGGCCTTTGGCTCTCCACAGAGACTCCTGGGAAGCAGGCACTCCTCTGAGGGAGAACCAGCACTTCAGGCTCTCATTTCCAGGGCAAGTTTCCCAACTTAAAAAGGCCTTTTCTCTTCAAATCTATTACTCTGCTTAATAAAAGTAATAACTGAGCAATATAAGTTCCCATCATTCAGCAAAAGTATCAGAAACTTCCAGCAAATGTATCTAAACAGTTTTTAACAAAAGCTGAGATTCCTGAAACCTCCTCAGCTGTAACACTTCATTAATTGTTCAGTTCCTGATCAAATATTTGCAAAACAGGCAGAGGTTCATTCACTGCAAGGGTCTAATTATATTCAGAGAGTGGTGAGAAGTCCTGAAGGGAGGTGAAAAGCAAAAGCGAGGAAAACCGACTGGAGATCCCAAAGCTGCAGGCCAAGAGATGCAAGTTCTGAGCACTGTGTGACACAAAGGCACTTCATCTCACCGTGCCTCAGTTTCCCACAACTTAAAACTGATGGGCAACATGGAATTAAGAATTGAGTTTTCTTTTTTAAACAAAAACAAAAAACATGCAGAGAGCTACAGACACTCAGAAAGAAAAAGAATGTCAACTATGCTTCAGAAGGACCTCGGTCAGGGTGCCAGCAATTAAATCCTTAGAAAACTTTCAGCATTATTCCAGGAAGATGCAAATATACTTATTTCTTCCTGCAGTATGTAGAGACAACTCTGCATCAGAAATTACTCCTATGGGCACAGAGTTACTTTCCAAAAAGAAGGGCATTACCCTCAAGCAGCCTGGTTTCCTTAAGATCTTCTTTCCAGTCTCAGGCTGGGACAAAAATTCACTTCCACACAAGCCAAGACTTACCATGGGAGTGATGCCTGAGGAACTGCCCTGCTTGGACACAGCTGCCTGGTACTTGGCCAGCCTGTCCTTTATTGACGTCTCGGATAAACGGGGCATGTCCAGGTTCTTCCTGGTTTCTGCCTTGTCTGGGCTGAGTCCTGGACTGGTCTCTACAAGATACCCTGGTAAAAAAAAACACCAAACATGAATAACAGATAACTCCCAGAACACTCACCAAGATCGTTCTTGGGGAGAATAAACATTGTCATTCTCTCCAGGATCAAGCCAGTGAGGACACAATGTGTATCACTAAGGAGTGAGACCCAAGGGAACAGCTGGTGATGTGTCAGGGGAGGGTTAGGTTGGATATCAGGAAAAGGCTTTTCTCCCTGAGGGGGGTCAGGCACTGAAAAGGCTCCCCAGGAATGGTCACGGCCCCAAAGCTGCCAAAGCTCCAAGAGAATTTGGATTATGCTCTCAGGCACAGGGTAGGATTGTTGGGGTGTCCTGTGCAGGGCCAGGAGTTGGGCTGGATGATCCTTCTGGGTCCTTTCCAACTTATGATGTTCTATGAGTATTTATAATATCAGCTATTGGTTGAAACTCCAAAAGATTGCAAATGGTTTGCTAGAAAAAGGTCTCCAAACAGACAAAAATACATAATTTTGTTTAAGTCAAAGCTTACAGTAGCTCCCTGTGTCTGGCCAGGGTAGGAGGGATGAGGATTGAAGCAAGAAGGAAGAAGGAACATTGACTGTCTGTTCACTGCTTCCTAAATCAGCCTGACTATTAAAAGTAGTTCTAGGATTGAGACACAGGGAAAGAATGGGTTTGCATTCCTTAACTTGTTGGTTATTCCCTGTGCCTTGGTTTCCCCTGCTTAAGAGTGGAATGGTTTAAAACTCCCAGCAAGGTTTCACTCATTGAATGGGATGCTAATGGACTTCCTTCCATTTTGGAAAGGCAGAAGTCATTTCATAGAATCCTTGAGATTGGAAAAGCTCTCCAAGACCAGCGAGTCCAACCTGTGACCGATCTCCCCCTTGTCACCCACACCAGAGCACTGAGTGCCACATCCAGTCATTCCTTGGACACCTCCAGGGAAACTTCTATAGTATTGTATAAAGTAGATTTATCTCAAACAAAACCCACGCAACCCCCAGCCCTGAGGTTTCCTGACCTGCTGTGCTGTGGCTCCTCTCTCCTTGGGCATCGCAGTCCTCTGAGGAGAGGCTGTTCTCCGAAATCCTCCTGCCCACGGCCGTCCTCCGTGGCTCCCGGGGGCCCTGCCGGGGACAGACCCTCCCATCAGCTGCCTGGACACCCAGGGATTGCTCTGGGTAATCCCTTAACAGGCACAGGTGTCACTAGCAAATCTGCTTTACTGGAATAAACAAGTCTAGCAGGTGACATCTTATTTAACCAATATAAAGTTTGATCACAGAGTACCTGACCCACTGTCACCCAGAGAATACTTTCTTGGAGAGATCAGTTGGTGCCCTTTGGCAGTTGTCTCAGTTGAAAAGGACCACAAAGATCAGATTTTTAGGTCATTCCCACTGCATATACAAAACTTCAGTGTAGATTTTTGCATTTAATGCAATTTCAGTTGAAGCCAATAGTCACAGTCATTGTATGAAGGATTTAAAATCAGAAAAAGGATCCAAGGAACCACTTATCCAAAATCTGCATTCATTTTCAGTCACGGAAAAAGAAATTAATAGTATTGTAATAAAAGTCATCCAGAGTTACTTGTTTTGATTTGGATAGTTCATGCATTTGGTACCAAATAATTCCCTAATTAGGTCTGATAAGGCTGAAGCTTAAGCAGGAGAGTGTTAGAGATAAATATTCTCAGATATCCAGGATAATCACTCTCTGCTGCAGACCTGGACAGGGTGTCCTGTAGCACCACACAGATGCTCTGGCTGCCTCAATCAGATTTTATTCTTATTTGTTGAGACCAACTCCCCAGAATCTAAATCTCAATAAAAGAAAGCACAAAAAGAAATTTCCGCAGCTTTGATAAAAGTTTGTGAGCACAGAGTTAAACTGCACTCCATCAAGGTAGGATGTATTCACAGCTGAAAGTCAACCTATAAAATCCTAGAAGGTGCTGAACCTTTGTTTCCTCTCTAGGAAGAGTTAAATCACAGTTGGAAATTCAGATTGAGGCTAACGTAGAGAAAAAGGCAGGTTTGGCAAGATGCTCCAACCACACATTCTCCCCCAGTTCCAACGACTTTCTTATTTGCTGGTCACCAAACTGAAGGAAATTCCAAAGTTTTATTTTCACAGAACTGCAGTGTAAGATAATCACTGTGAAAAATCAGGCTGCTTTCCATACAAACAGCAACTTCACCAGGAAAGGAAAATGCAGCTGGAAAACTTCTTTTTCCATTAGCACGGGAAATAGTTTCTATTTCTGTGGTTTAAGACTTTGGTAACTTTTCTTACTGGAAAAGAGCTTTAGCTCTGACAAGTCTTGCACTGAGCAATAGGCTCAGGTCTGGGAGTGCCTGCACACTTGTAAAGACTTGCAGGTCCCTCATTCCATGAAAACTGTTCTTAGATGATCCTTATTCCACCAATGTCCCCTTTAACATCACCCTGAGCCCACCCTGAGCCTGGGCTTCTTGCAGCTCAGAAATTCGGGGTCCAAAGGGTCCAGCAGGAAAAGCTCAATCAGCAGAAGCAGCTAAAGAGTGAGATAAGGAGTGCTGCAAGTGCACCACTCCAGAGCCCTGCCAGCTCCTCCTCCTGCCCTTTGCCACCTCACATCTGCAGGTGTTACAACCTCACCTGAAGAGCCTTTCTGTGGGTGAGCTGCAGAACAGAGAGTAAAATTCCCAACCACCAGAATATAAAAGCTTTAGAGGTCAGAGATATTTCAGTAAACCTACAAATATTCAGTAAATCTGCAAATATCCTAAAAATATGTGTAGGTTTCATATCAACAGTTTTATCTTGGGGGGAAAAAAAACAGTAAAAGGAAAAAAATGTTTAACAGAGGGAAGATGAGGGACTTTCCCCCCATCACAACTGATGGACTGACCAACTGCAGGGAATCAGCAGGATCATGGCTCGTGGAAGGTAAATCCTCTCACATGGAGGAAGCCCCCTTAGGGGTTTGTCACTCTTTGGCTGGGCCACAATTCCCAGGGCGCAGCTTCTGCTGCTTTGGAAAGGAGATAAAATATTCCTCATGTGTGGAAAGCCCCAAGTTCTCACACTTGGGCAAGTGCAGAAGCACCATGAGCACAGGTAAAGCTTTGCCTGGGGCACAGACCTGGGCAAAAACCCAAATCAAAGTTACTCCTATTTCATTACAAACCACCTGTGTCAGACATGACCCTGCCACGAGGTCACCTACACACCACAGCCAGGTTTTGCCTTGAAAGAAAAACACAAACCAGCCTGGAGACAACTTTTTCAGAAATGTTGGAGATCTGATTCTCCTCCCTCCTGGGTGTGCTTTCACTATCACTTACAGGAAGAATCCTTTGAACATCAGGTCTTTTATCAGTTCCAGTCTTTGCTTAGTGCTGAACCAATCCAGGCTGCCGTGCCTGCCCCTAATGGGATTAGAGCAGTTTGTTTCCATGAAAGTGCAATAGAAGAAGATCTGCCTCCTATCTGTTGCAGAAGACAGAGCAAGATCTGAGTGAATAAATGATGAAATTTTACTTATAATCCTGAAAATGAGAGTAGGTTTACTTAGAGTGGGAGACAGAATCAGGAAATCCAGGCTCCAACCTGGCTCCCTGGCCCAGACCTGCCCAGCAGCCATGGAAGTTGATTTATCAGCACTGCCACGAGCCTCCAGCCGTGGTGCTGCTTAGTTCACACACAGGTTTTGTCAGCAAAGCTCTGACAGCACCAGCACATTAAATGTTCAGTAAAGTCCAAGGAAAACTGCCATCTCTCAGCTGAATTTACAGTTGGACTCAATGATAGAAAGGAATTTTCCACCGAAACGGTTCCATGAAGCCTCGCTCAGGAAAAAGCACAGGAAATAAGTGGGAGAGGCAACTGCAGAGCTGCAGTGCTGTCGTGGCTCCCACCTCACCGAGCCACACCTGCATCCCCACAGCGCCCAGCTCCCTTCTGTACTGACACCATCCTCCCATCCACAGATCAATTCCCAGAATGAGGAATCGAATTCCAAACACGCCCCCTCTCCCCCACACAGCTAAACTTCTGAACATTCCTTTTCCCTTCTACAGTAAGAGTAACAGATTAACTTGGAATAGGAATTTTGAACCGAACCCGACCAGTTTTGTGCCTCCCGGATGGTGTTTACTGTGTTTAGCTGGTTTTCAACAGTGTTTGAATTGCTAAACTTGACAAACTATCAGTTTCAGATTCACTCAGCTCCAAAACAATTTATTCCCTGGGCTGAGATAAAGTTACCCGAAGCCTATCTGCAGAATTCCTGGGGAATCCTGAGTGATTAATCCTACAGCAAGAGTTCAGGGAAGGTCTGTCAAGGGCAGCTCTCATATCATGACAAAGACTCCAAAAATTCAAGTTGTGAAATGACTTCACACAGACCCAAAATTCCCGAGTTGCTCCTCTGAGCCCTACATTGTTACATATTGAAACAACTTTTGGCCAAAATGTGTTTGTTTTAGTCAATACTTCAAGAAAACCACCCGCAGTAAAACAAAGCCAGGAGGAGAGGAAACTATGAGAAAACTGGAAAATCCACCAGCATCGAGGCCTCGGGACTGTGTTGCAAGTCCCTAGCATATGCAACTCATTTTGGAGTTAAGCAATTCCCCCCGGGACACGCCGGCTGCAGTCCACATGCGGGATCAGATTTCATGAGCAGTTGGAAGAAAAATGCGAGCCCTGAGCATTTGCAAGTCAAAACTAGTGAGGGCAGGAGCTGCTCTGGCCATCTCGGCTTCGTTTTCCCCCAGCGAGGATTTTTTTTTTTTTTTCCGATAAGAAATATTTTGTAAGACAAAGATGAGGGGAGAGCGAGGAAAGGATGGGAATATTTCGCTATATATGTGTGTGTGTGAGCCTGTGCGACTCATTGATACAGATATCAAAAACTCTCACTGCTTAGTGCTTCATCTCGACTGCAACAGTCCTGATTGCTGAGCTCACTTCAAACAGTTATTTTTTCACATATTAAAAAACACATAAATACCTACATCTGTATTTTTATGCAATTCACATTTGCATAACTCATTGTAATCTCTACACAAGACACAAACAATCCAAACTTACTTTACAAAACTTAATAAATTCCATACTTATTTTCCGCTCTTCCACTGAACCCTATCGAAAGCAAATTCACTTTACTCCAACGAGCAATCACAAGCTGCCACAACTCCGAGCACCCTGCACATACTTGCGTGGCTCGAGTAAGTTACTAACACCGCGATGTTCTGTTTTCACTAAAACAATGAACACGATATTTGCAGAGTCAATAGTTGGAGCCACTCCCTCCCGGGATTTTCCTGATGCCGCGGAGGCAGCAGCTTTAGTTTCTCCAAGATTTAGAGGGACAGATCCTTACCTTGGGCTGCGAGGCTTCACCCTTCTCGAACATCATCTTGAGCTTGGTCAGGGGCACGTTGTACTTCTCGATCCTCCCCGGAGACTCCGACCTCTCGCTGGCTTCGGGCTTTTCCATTTCCCGGGGCTCTCTCACACAGTTTTCCATGCTGCCACTCTCCCGCGAGTGGATGTGGGGCTGTGTGCTGTCAGCAGCGGGACCCTGCGGCTGGCCAGAGGCAGCTCCAGCCCCCGGGGACGGCGAACGGGCGCGGCTGGTCCCGACCTTGTGCCTCACCTCAGCGCAGCTGCTCCGGACCGTTTCCTTCCCAGCCTCCGCTCCCAGCACCGGATTCTCCCACTTCTTCTTCAGCACGCTCAGATTCCCCCTCGTGAAGTGAGCGGGCAGGTTTTCTGTGTTCTGCAAGGAACAAGGAGTTAATTCCAGCTCTCCGAAGCACTTCCTTTCCATGCAGGAGGAAGCTCAGCACCGATCCCCGCTCCCGGCCAGCTGTGAATAGTTACAGCTGTGCCACATGGAGAAAGCATCCAGGATAGGGAAGGAAGGAGGGGGGAGAAGAGAAAAGTCAGGAGTAAGGCAGGAAGTGAGCAAACAGGAATGGCCTTATAAGGCAAAAGAGAGTCAAACCCCAGGAGTTAAATGCCACACAAAAGACCTGAATCCACATACGAAGGAAATGGGACTCAAATCCACACAAGGAGGGTCTCCAGTCTCAGAACAAGGAAACAGCAGCACAAGCAGCCATAGGAGAGGGCTGGTGTGCCAAATGCTGCAGTGTCTTCAGAAGACAACAGCCATCAGGCCTTCCAAAAGCTACAAATTAGCTCCCAGAAACCACTAAATCCTTGGAGTTACCTGTTTCTGCTCTCAGATAACAGCAACACTTCAGTTCCCAGAGACCTGCCCAGGATTTTACACCACACAGCCAAAGCTCAAGCCAAGCACCCACAACAAACATCCTTCCAGTTTAAAAATAACCAATAACTTGCTGGGATTTTTGTTCTGTTTCACTCAGCCCGTTGAAAGCATCGATGGGGACACTCACACGAGTCACTGGCGCTGCTTCATCCCCAAAGGAACACCCGGAGCAGCTTCACCTCACATCCAGCTGCTTCCCAGACCAGTTCTGCCCCCAGCAGTTCCCTCTCCCCAGAGCAACAGCCCAGCCCATGTTTGAGCCATTCCAATCCAATACCTGCCACCATTGCATGTTTCCTGTCTCTCCCTTACGGAGACCACTCCAAACTCATTGCAAGTGGAGCAGGGCTGCCAGGCTTACAGGAATTAACCGGGATTAGCGGCTATATTGGGATTTAAGTCTCTCACCCTATTACTCTTCTGGTCACATTTTGAACGCTGCTTTGCAAATTGACTTGAATCCACCTACACTTCAAAAAATCAGCGTGTTTGCTGACTGTATGGAAAGAAAGTATTAAAATTATAAGGCAATTGTTGTAATGGAACAGAAATATTGAAAATTGTGTGGCACATTTCTGCGGGAACACCTCTGGAATCCCAGCATGCTTCCTAACACAAGTCCCTCCTGCTTGAGACTTGCCTGTTCCCTGATCATAGGAAGATTGACAGACACAAGCACAAGCAATTAAGAAAATTTAAGACTGGAAAGTAATTTTTAGAATGCTTATTTTATCCCACCTATATCACAAACTGCAAAGAGTGGCTCCCCAAGCATTAAAGAAATCAAGGCAGCAACTTTCCTATAGATTCTGAAAATATTGGCACTGCTTTAAAATACAAATTATCCCGAGGACCAGGACAAAGCCCTGCAACCTTCGTGCCTGGTATGTCAGCCAAGGTTCCCTGACCCCTGAACACCTTAATGCAATGGAGTTTACTGGAAGGAATGTGGGGCTGTAACACAGCCAAAAAGGTTGGTGCTGCCTCATCCAGGGGCACTTACAGCCCTGGAAGTCACTTCAGAGAAGATCCTATAGCTCTCAAAGACACATGTTGGATTTCAGGGAAGCTTGGAGGCTCCTTTTAAGCACTTTTAAATTTAGTTAAGAAAGGAAGAGGCACCACACAAGTGCCTCCAGCTAAGAACAGGAGGTGGGTATTCCTGGCTTGTGGTTAACTCATTTTGCCTTCTGCTTAGGAGAGAATTGGTGATTCAACACAGCTTTGGGCAAGAAACTTCACTTCCTTTCCTTTCCTCCACATTAGGAAAAAGCGTGGAGCATGAAGCAAAAGCAAACCCTATATCTAAGCCAGGTTTTCTGTAGGACACACAGCAGCAATTTTGATATTCCAAAAATCAACTGTCACAGCAATATTCATGCAGGGGATCCATCCTGATTGCAGGCTGTGCTTATTCCCAAGGAAACAAACACTTATACAAAATACTTACACTTCTCTTCTTCTCAGCAGCGGCTTCTTCAGCAGCTTTCTGATACCTTTGAGAGAGTGAAAAACAAACAAAACCCAAGTTTTAACCAGAATACTGAACGCTCCTGAAGACAGCTGAGATTTTTCTTCCCCCACCAAGGGTTCTGTGCACTCCCCGGATCAACTAAAACTAGAGGCTGGACAAACAGCAGCAAATTACACAAAGCCAAGTGACAGACACATTTTCAGTCATCCAGTTTACAGTAATAACATCCATTAATATTTTTCATTCCCTAAGCACTCTGATTCCCAAATAGAGACAGTTTACCTTGGAATAGCTGTATTGTTTCCGCCACCCAGCTGTCTGCTGTGCCCCCTTGCAGGAATAACTCAGCTCTTTATAGAGCAGCTGCTGAACCAGAACAAATTCCAGCTTGGCATACACCGAAAATCTCCATAAGTGCCAGTGGATTTTACTCTGCGGGCTGGGAACTGCCCCCATTCAGCATTTGCCTCCTGGGCAGCTGAGCCATCCCAGCAGCGGGACGGGTAATCACAGCCCTCTGGAGATAAGCCACCCTGGATCATGAATCAAAGTCCTTTAAGGAGCTGAAGGAAACTCCCAGCAACCTGCACCCCGCTGGGTGTAAGTCCCTGCACAGTCCTCGCTGGTTACTACGCTGTGCGAGGTGATTGCACCTGGCCTTTGAAATATGAAAATTAGTGACAAATTTTGCCATTTTAATGAGAGCTCTGCCTTTCAGAGAGAAGGAGCCCAGCGTCTGCTTGGGCAAAGGGTGTTTCTGTTTTCCTTATCTGTGGAATTCTGCTTTTGACACAACACTGAGTGTGTTACAGGCTGTTGCTGCTCTATCAGTGTAACCGCCTCTTTAATCCATGCAAACACACTAACCCACTTCTCTGCACTATGAAGGGTCCAAATTTGAACACAACGGGCTGAGACAGCGATTCTGGAGGAAAAGGGATCAATACTGGAAGAAGAAACAAAGAGGAACACAGATGAAAGGCGAGTAGCACCTGGAAAATAGATGACAACTGAGGAGTCCCAGCCCTCGCTCTGTGAGTCAGCCCATCATGGGGCACTTTTTGAGTCCCTGCTGTTGCCTTTTGTGTCTCTGACCTGACAAAACTCATTATATGGGATGGAGAAAAATGTTTTCCTATACAAATATTTAATTAACAGCATTTTAAAAAGTCACACTCCTCCCTACGGGCATCAGGGTGGCAAAGGCAGAGAGCAGGACTGTGTTTTTCCAAGGAACTGACCCCGCCTATGTACAGGGACACTACTTGATTAAGGAATAGCAGTTTGGATTACTTCCAGTAAGCCTTTTTCAGGGGATTATCAACATTTAGCAAGATGACCAGGTTCTGTAATCAAGCTTCAGCAAGTGAATAAATTACCTTAACAAGGTGGTGACAGCAAACAGCTTCTCCCTGGGCCAGAGATCCACAGAGGAACTCTGGAGCTGTGGGTGTGTAACTATCCCTCTCCTGCAGATTCCATAAAGTTTGCCCCACACTCAAGATCCAAACACTCCAAAACTTTGTTACACTATTAATGCAAGAGCCTCGGAGACACAGTTGCCCAAATCCTGTTGAAAACCCCAGCTGTAGCCTATATAATTCCTTAAGGAAATAAAAGCTTTTCCAGGAAATGCGTTGGTTACTACCACTCAGCTTTCTCAGGGTATACAATATTTATGGTTTGAGTGTAACCCTTTATCCTTCCTCAGAGAAAAGGGAAGCTTGATATTCCTTTTCTACCTAAGTCAGGAGAGGTTTAGGCTGGATATCAGGAAAAGGTTCTTCCCCCAGAGAGTGGTCAGGCACTGAAAAGGCTCCTCAAGGAGTGGTCACAGTCCCAAGGCTGCCAGAGCTCCAGGAGAGTTTGGACAATGTTCCCAGGGATGCACAGGGTGGGATTGTTGGGGTGTCTGAGCAGGGCACAGCAGCTGTGAGAGCAGCAGTCCCTGCCTGAGGTATCAGCTGTCCCCTACACACACAGCTGGTGCTCCCCAGCCCCACAGCACTTACTTGGAGAACCTCTCTGCGAGGGCCGAGGACTTGTTCTTGTTGACCAGGGAAAGCTCTTTTGCAGTGATTTTCAAAGAGTGGGAGGTCCATTGCCTTCTGTTGAACGGGGAAGGCTCCATCTTATCTCCCCCAATCCCTGCTCAGGAGGAAGGAACAGTGTCAGCAATGGGAATTGTGAGCAGAAAAGAAGTTTCACAAAGTGATTTGCTCCTGCGCCCCTATTCAGGTGCTCCAACATCCCAGTGCCACCAATCCTAACCCCTCAGGATCTCATCCATCAACTGACTTTAAAAAGGCAGCAGATGACTGTTATAATTTCCTCTGCAGATGCCATTGAGAGGGTGCCCTGATAAAGCCACAGGCACAATGTGGGGGGTGAGAGCAGCAGGAGCCAGCAGAGAGACACGGGAGCTGTGGACGTGGAGCTGTGACTGGAGGATGCCAGTGACACTCCTGTGTCTCTCACACGAGCTCCAGGAAGCCCCAAAGTGCCCTCACTTGTTCCGGTTTCAAACCAAATGTGCTGGCATCTATGTAAGAGGGTTTGAGTTACGAAACTAAGAGGATGTAATTACTATACAAACATTTTTCATTCACTCTTGTGTTCAGTCTCAGCGCAGCAGCGTTTCCTCTGTGAGCTCAAACAAGTCTCGTGTTCATGGAGGCAGCTGTGCCCCTCCTGTTGCAGTAGCTACCATAATATCTGTTAAATAATATTAATTACCTAAAGAACAACTCCAACCACCATCCAACCCCATCCTGCTGGAAATGGGAAAAATTTTGTCCAGCTTTTCACCACAGAAGCCACCAAGACTATATCAGATTTATTTTCTACATAGTTTTCTTTTGTAGAGGAGGAAAGGAGGGGAGATTAATTTAAAGAGTTCTCTGATAAGACAAAAATAAAGCCTGCAGGGCAACGCCTTTCCTTTTTTCCTCTTTTCTTTTATCCCTAGTCCCATGTCACACAATGCCTGTGGCAAGGGCACGAACTGACCCTGTAATGCCAACTCCAGGCAGCCTGAGCTCTTCCTTGTATTTTCCATTAATTCCTTTAACGGATTTGCACAGTCACGGAACTCTGGATCCAGTTGGAGTCCAGGTCTGCCGGACAACTGCTCACACATAAACAGAAACACCCTCAGACAGCATGGCATAAACAGTCAATCAAAGGGAGGAAAGACGACATTTCCAAAATCCTCACAGGTACAGAATGCACCTGCTCAGAAATGACAGATGTGGGATTCTGCAACACCTCAGTCCAGGAGAATTCAGGGGCACAGGCAGAGTCAGGCAGTTCCCAGTGCTGGAATGGGAGCCCTGGGAGCAGAGAAGTCTCTCCAGTGCTGTTCCCTGCCTGGAGACACAGCAGGTGGCAGGTGAACACGTCTCTGTCCTGTGTGAGGTGCAGTCAGGAAGAATGGGCCTTTCTCTCACATTCCATAATTCCCCTGATGTCCTGGAGAGGACAGCACGCTGTGACAGCACGTGTTTTATCAGGAAAGTGATTTGGTGGAGTTTTCAGGCACACAGGCTGAACTATCACTGCAAAAAGTGACGCTGGTTTTGTGGGGATGCTGAAACACACTGAAACCACTTATCCATGTTACCTTCCCAGGTGCAGCTACCTGCAGCCTCAGCCTCAAAGGCACACAGAGCCCCTTCCAACCAGCAAGAGAAACCCAAAGTGGAGTTATTTTCTGAAATTCCTGCCTTTTTGAACACATTCTGCATCACCAAGTCCCCTGTAAGCCTCCATCCAGGCTGCACTGAGAGGAGAGTGCTCTGCATTTGACTGGCCTTTGACAACAGCACAAATCACCATCCACAAAGGATCTCATATCCATCTTCTCCCTTTTTAAAAACCATATTGCATACACAAATTAAACCGGTATTTCTGTGACTGCAGCCCCCAGTCTCAATCCCCAGGAGCCTTGGAATACACACAGAGAGATTACAGATAGAATTTACTGCTGGAAAATCCCACAAAAAGAATTCCATCCATGTAAAAGACCAATACTGAATGAGCCATGTCAGGCCACAGTTTGAACTTTGTTTTATGACTAATCTTGAGCCAAAGGGAGCTCACCTGAGGCCCTGCTGCAGTTTAAACGGCCTTTCACAGAGCAGAGTCAGCTGTGCCCAGGAAACAGGAGCAGGGCATTCATCAGAGCTCCCCTGGCACAGGGAACAGGTGCTCATTGACACACGGAAGGACAGTTCAGTAAAACACCGAGAAACAAAACTGAATGTAATTGTTCAGAAAATAAGCCTGCTCTGGATGCCTGAGCATCCCACTGCAGCTCCAGCCAGCCCTGGTCAGGGCTGCATCTTCTCCCTATTGGGTTTTTCTGTTTCCCTGCCATTCTCCATCAAAACCACAGGTACACTGAGTTAATCTGGCCTGTTTAGGCAAAAATCTCTTTATAAATGCAGTACCTGCTGCTGGGACTTTCAGCTGGAAAGAGAAGCAGCATATCTGGAATCTCAGTCGCTAGAAATGACACAAAGCAGAACTCTGACATGCCTTAAAACTCGTGCTCCCACATTTTTATGCCATTCCACATTCTTAGCACTTTCTCATTCATTTACAGTTTTGGTGTGTTCAAGTATCTCTGGGCTTTCTTTGCTGCTCCTTCTGAATGGTTTATTTAGAGTCAGTTCAGAAAATACACATTAAGATTTAAACGAGATTATGAATGTTCTGCCTACTGCAATGGAGACAGGTTCTGTGGAAGGTGGCACAGAGTCCAGAGGAGATAGAGAAGGAGACAGGGATGCCAGAGATGTGCCAGGTGTTAGGGAAGGACTGTGATTGAGCCACAACACATCAAATCTACCTCCAATAACTTTATCCAAGAGTTTAACAGCAGAATATAAATCCCTCTATCTGGAAAGATCCTGAAAGAAAAACTTACTAACGCTTAGCCCGAGGTGGAAGTGGCCTATTCTTTACAGGCAGCTACAGGAACGGGCCACCCGCGGGCACCACGCGCCAGCCCCGGGCACGAACTCACCGAGAGCCGGAGGCTGCGGAGGGCGCGGCCCCTCGCCCTGCACTGCCCCGGGAGCCACCAGCCCCCGGCCCGGCTTCTCCGGACGGGCACCGGCCCCGAGCCGGGCAGGGCGGCAGGACAGGGCTCTGCCGCTGAGCCCCGGTGCCCCCGCGAGGCCGGGCACCGGCAGGGATGTGCAGAGCGGGGCCCGGGTTCGTCCCAGGCACGGCTCCGCACAGCTCGGACTCACCCGCGGCCCAGCCGAGCCCCTGGGGCAGCTCCAGCTCTGCTATCGGGGGGAGTCCCGGCAGTCCTGACCCCCGCCCCGCGCTCTTATCCCGGCCGAAGCG
>VWZT01015726.1:169866-187706 GCA_013397055.1 Pachycephala philippinensis
AGCGCGGCCCGGCAAGGCCCTGGAGGTCACCGAGGAGGGCGGGCGCCGTGTCCGCTGTGGCCCGGGCCGGGGCTTCACCTGCTCACGGCGTTTCACGGGTTCGGTGAAGCGGTTTCAGGCTTTGCTAAACGAACCTGGGTGGCCGCTATAAACTTTGCACCGAGTTTTGTCCCAAAACGTGCGCGGGCCAAAGAGCTGCGGGGGCCGGGGGGAGTAACGGAGGGAGGCGGGCGGGCGCTGGGCTGTGTCTGCCCGAGACGGTTCAGCTCGGGGGGTTCTGCTCGGGGGTTTCCGCTCAGGGGTTTTGTTCGGGTGACGGGTAAGGTGGTTCTGGTGGGCTCCCACACGAACATGTGCTCCGTGGTTAAGAACCTCTAAATAAAGCAGTTTGGGAAACACCATCTCTTTCTTAAGTGAATCAGCTCAGCTCCGAGCTGAATGTTCCTTGGCTTCACGGAGAGGAATAAAAGTTGTCATGAACACGGTGACAGGTCTTGAGAATTAGGGGTTGCAGTGTTCTGCTGGAAGAGGAACTGCTGAGGCTGATGGGAGGCACGAGCAGCTGCCTCATCCCGGGCTGAGCGTGGTGAGAGGCCCTCGGGCAGCAGGAGGTGGCTCCTGCGGGCGGCGGGCGCACGAGGCAGGTTCTGGAATGCAGTGATGGGGATGCGGATGGGAGCTGGAGCATATCAGGGAGCACATGGCTGCTGCTGGTGGTGTGGATGGGAGCTGGAGCTCATCAGCACTTCGGGATTTTTAGGGAGTCCTAAAGGACAAGCTCAACTTTGTCTGATCTTCCTCTGATAGTGTTGGGAGTTTCTGTGATCTTCATTCTGGAAGCCTCAATAATATTTAATTCTGAGTTCCTGAGGACCATCTGGACTTCCTGAAGGTTTCTTTTCACTGCCAAGGCAGAGAACTGGAGTTCAGAGCTAGGTGTCCTGGAATGCTGCAGTCGGATGCTTGGGAGCAGGCATCAGCTTTATCTGGGCATCTTTGGGGATGCCTGGAAAATGAGGCACAGGATGGGTGGAAGTCCCAAGGTTTTCAGCGGGGTTGGCTGAGTTGTATGTAGCTGTCAGTGTTTGTTTTAGACCTACTTGGGGTGTAAATGTGGTGATTGTGCCGAGCCCTTCACAGTGTGTGTCGAGGAATTGGGTTTCCTTCAACATCCTTTAGTTCCAAATCTCTGCAGTCATGGCTGTGGAAGGGCTGTATAAGGCTGGTACTATTTCATACGTTTATGTTTGGTGTAAGCCTTTTTTCTCCCTTGTAGCCAGGACCTGTGTGCTGTTAACAATTAATAATTAGGTGCATTGGGAATATTAATTAATGCATCGAGAGAAATGGAATTGATAATGGCAGCTGGGCCTGCTGTGGGCTCCACTCAGATGGGTATGTGCTCCTAATTCCATATATTTGGAGTTTATTGGGGAAATGGGAGTCTGTGTGTTTCAGGTGGGTGAAATGCTGCCCATGATGTTTCCTGGTTAAAAATCCAGAACTGTGGGAAGCGCTGAGTGTTGTTGGCCCTCTCGAGCAGGTGAGGCTTCCTGTGACCCCTGCTCACACCCCTCTGACACAGGTACCTCCTTCAGACAGCACAACTGTGCCTTGGCTTTTCCAAGGGATGGAGGAGGCTCCCCTGGGCATGGGGGGCTCGTAGCAGCCAATGGAAAACCCTGCAGCTCCTGGTGGGAGCGATGCTCCTGGGACCACTAAAGTTACTGTGAGGTTGAGAGTTACCTGGGACACTGAGAGCCCTGAACTGTTACCTGAAACCTGCCGGCAGCTGCAAAGGAGTTCTGTGCCTTGGTTTGGCACCAGCTTCTCCTTATCCAGCCTGAGTCTGCGTGAGCTCTGGGAAGGTGACGGGTGACTCCCCTCAGAGAAGGTGCTCACACTGTGTCTGAGCCCCCCAGGCGGGTCCCTACCTGCCTGTCCCCCGGCCAGCACAAGGCTTCTCTTGGCTGCCTCCCATAGCTTTGCTGACCTTGGGGTTTTTCCATCTGCTTACGTTTCCATTTCTGGAAAAGGGTTAGATTCTCCCCTCACAAGTTTGGTTGAATTCTCTTCTGGATTTTTTTTGCTTTGATTCTGTTTCAGAGAGTTTGTCTACTCCAGGAAATCTTTCACAAGCTCCGGGTTAGGATTTTGGTTGCAGAATAATTTGAGTTAATATTAAATTGAATGCTTTAAAACTCTTGAGTGCCTGCATTTTTGTTAGTGTAATTGAATCTGGTTAAATGTAATTTCAATGTAATTACAATAAGAAAAATATCCTTTGCCATCTTTCAGAATGAGAATTTTCTTCAATAGCCAGATTTTGGGAGTTGCTGGAGGAGAATCTTTGATCCACATTTGCTGAAAGTAGCGTGAGCGAGAGGGGAAGCTGTGCTGAGGAGGAGAGCTTTGTCAGCTCGTGGATCCCAGCGAGTGTTCCCAACCTTTGTCACTCTGTAAAGCTTTAACCTCGTCATGAAAGTTCCCGATAGCAGCTGGGAGGATCGTGCTGCAGCCAATCCCACGGGCTCGGTGTTTGTAGCCTCAGTTAAATAAGCAAGAATTGATATTTTGGCCTTCTCTTCTGAAGAGCCGCTGGCCAGGATGGAGTGCTT
The DNA here is from genome assembly GCA_013397055.1 of Pachycephala philippinensis. Lineage (NCBI taxonomy): Eukaryota > Metazoa > Chordata > Aves > Passeriformes > Pachycephala > Pachycephala philippinensis. The sequence goes on from VWZT01015726.1 coordinate 172,485, forward strand.
TTGCTCATGGAGCACAGCATGAATTTCCCAAAAGCTGATGTAAATTAGGGACTTTTTATCCTCTCCAGTCCATGGGGTTTTGCTGTTAAGATGAGTGAGAGCAGGGCTGGATCCTGCTGGGCTGTTACAGCTCGCTGTTTCTAGCACGTGGGGAAGTGGCCCACTCTCTGTTCCAGCTGTGTGTCCCAGCCATTGTGTCTGTGATCCATTCATCACTTCATCAGAGCTGCTTTTAGTCCCAAACACTTCCAGAAATGCGGTAATCACCCCGAAGTGTTTCAGTTTCACTTTATCACATTTATTCCTTCAAATTACTTCAGGCCTGAGCTCAGTGCTACCCTCAGAGATGTAGGTAGTGAGGCATAGTTTATTTTTAGAAAAGAATGAATCATCTCTTGGATGTGTCTTGTCTCTTTTTGCTTTGTTGAAAAGTAAATTCAAGGAACTGGGACCTGCTGGCTCTGGGTCTGTGAGCAGGAGCCCATGTGGGCAGGTGATGCTGCCCCAGGAGCGACCAGAAGCTGAGGAGAATTTAGTTTGGAACGGCTGAACTGCAGTGACAGAGCCTGTGGGTGCAGCGGGTTACTGGGTTTTTCTTTGCAGGTTGTTTTGTTGGGGAACAACTACTCTGAAATCTGCAAAGGGAACTGCACGTGTGTGCTTTCACCCTGAACTGTTTCCAGCTCTGCTCCTGGGCAAAGATTAATGGGAGGGGAAGACTCTGTTGCTATGTGGATTAAATCAGTTGTGCGTGGGGGGTTTGACTCTCAGAACTTTGCAAAAACCGTGGTCTTTGTTTTGTTTCTCACATGGTTGTCCTGAACCTCTCCAGTGTTTGGACGCTTCTTGTTACTGAACTGGGGCTTGTCCTTGCAGCAAACAGCTCTGGCACGAGGTGTGACCTTGGCAGAGGAATTATCTCTAAAGCTATTGCAACTGCTTCCTTATCCTTGTGCTGTATGTTTGAGGCCTGGTAGTGAGCCACTCCTTAACTTCAGAATCCAGGAGCCTAGCCTCTGAAATATCCAACTTGCTTATCTGTGCATTTGTGGATATGAGCTGGATTAATGGCTTTCACCTTTTAAAGTCCAGCAAATTGCAGCAGTGAAGTGGAGCATCGTTCAGTGGCCGGAGGAGCTGTTTTAGCTGCTTGTGGGGTGTTGGGATATCTTGGGGGGAGAATTTTTGCAAAAGGGTAGTTTTATTCACTACCCTATAACTATAGTTATTATTTCACTATGTGAAAGGAGCAAAAGCCGTGTTTTTCCTCTGTGCTGTTGGTGGATTGTTGGATTCCTCACCCAAATGCCTTTGAGCAGCTCTGGGAGAGGGACCTTGAAGGACTCTATCTTGAGCTGTGGGAATGAGTGTTTCTCTGTGTCGGGTGCCAGGCTGGAATCTTGGAGTTCTTCTTGACTGTCTCATTTGTAGCCCTCTCACTCTAATTATGGTCCTTGTTGCCCAGACCCAAAGTGAGAAGATCTTGTTCTCTCCCCAGCAGGCTGGGATGATGTGTAAGTTTGTCTTGGCAATTCAAAACCTTTAATCTCCTTGGTTACAAGTTTAAGGAAATCATTAGTGTTTGTTGATGTGTGTAAGATTCCCAGGGGAATGGGGTAAGACTCGGGTAAGTTCAGGAGGAATCCTGGCACAGCACAGGTGATGCTTGGTTAGTACAGATGTCACTAATTCCATTAAGTTATACAGTTTCTTCTCCTTGACATATGTTTTTTTACCTTCCTTTCTAGGAAGGGGTCTGGAGGAGGGAAAATTTCCCTTTCTGGTGAAAGGGGACTGGAGCATTATGACAGTCAAGTCTTTAAAAGCTTATGAGTTCCCAGAGTCCTTGCCGAGTAACCGCTGCCTCCGCTGATGTTGTCGGATGTCAATAAAGAGAGGTTGAAGGCAACACTTCTAATGGAGGTAGAAACGAAATACTTGGAAAATACCAAGGATTTTCCTGTTTTCATTAATAAAAAAATCACATAGGTGCTTAATAGCTGGGTAGACACTTGAGATATGGAACTCTAGAGACAATCACTAAATTCACCTGTATTTTCTGGCTTGACTTCTGAGGCTTCTCTGGGTTGCTCTAACTAACCAAAGTGTTCTGGTCTCTTCAGCAGGTAACATCGAAAGGTGCTGGCTTGAACCCCAATGCAAAAGTGTGGCAAGAAGTGCCCCAGGGCAGCGGTGAGGCCGTGCCCCCCACCAATGGCACAGAGCACACGTGGCAAGAGACGGCAGCGGCCCAGGGGACTCCAGCCGAGGGTGAGGTGTCGGGACACGGGTCGTGATATGGCCCTTCCTGGGGGACACTCGGGGAGTTCAGCTGTGAGGAGCAGCCTCTGGCTGTTGTCCTTGGGGTTGTCAGTGCTGATAGAGCAACATATATGAAAGGAACATGAGAAAGCAGCAGGTGGTTTGTAAGGGTGGTGAGTCTCACCAGTGGGCTTTGGTTCAGGAAGGTTCCCAGCTCTGCTGGAACAGGATTCAAGGGGCCCGGTGATGACCAAGTAACGCGCTAAGAGGGGAGCAGGGTGCTCAATGTGTAGAAATGGATTCGTGACATTGCTGCACTTGAGCATCCACTGGACCCTGTGAACAGGAAAATGAGATCTGAGGGCCACCTGCAATCCTGGGGAACCGAGGTGCTGCTGAGAGCTGTCAGGAGCATTTGTTCTGGAGCAGAGCCTGTGCAGTATCCATGGTTAGCCCCTCTCCATTCAGGCTCATGTTCCCATCCTTACCGCATGGGCAGTGTCCAGAGCTAAGGATTCAACTGGCTTCACTTGTTTGGCTCAGACTGGATCCAGGGTGTAGCTGAGGTGACTCAAAGCGTGGCAGAGGATGCAGAAGATTCCCTGCAAAATGGTTTAGTAAAAGTTAGGCATAAAGAAGGGAACATTCAGCTTATGTGGCCTTGTCAAAGGTTTCTGGTAAGTCAGCAGAAGTGAGGAGAGAGCGCTGGGTTTGTGCTTTGCCTGACAGAAACTCATTTGTCTCTTCATAACAAAGTGAAGCAATTGAGGCAGTGTAAGCAATTTTCATCCCTTGTTTTTAGGAACCTTGCTTAAATATTTTAAAATTCATGTGAAAAGGCTGGTTTTTAGATTCTCTGCCACTTTGGGGATCGATTTCAGGATCCTTTATTTAGTTTTATTTACTCTTCCCTGAGAGCCTAGTGCAAACCAGATCTTCCTGAAATTGGAGAGGTATAAGTCCTATCCCACACAAAGTCTAAGAAATACAGGCTAAGGTTAGGCACTCTCAGGTACAGCTTTCTCGAGTATTGTTTCAATGTTGGCAGCCAAAATTTTTCAAATGGGAAATACACTGAAGCTGACAGGAGTTTTCCTGCTGCTGTTGTGTTCCTTTGCCAGGTAACATAGAGATCTCAGAGGACAGCTGCAAGCAGTATGAAGTGATGTATTCCCCATCCTGTGAAGCCACAAGGAATGGCACAGGGGTTGATGAGGCGTCAGCAAATGGAATAGTCCTGGCGACTGAAGATCTGGGCTACCAAATCTATGAAGTGTCTGGTGAGTGCTGAAGTTCAAACGCTGCTGTCAGTGTCTGTAACCCCCCTGGAGCTGCTGTAAGTGTGGTGTAACCAAGCTGGAACTCTGACATGTCCATGTGTATCCAAGAAGCTCCAGTATGGCCTCAATGCATGGCCAAATGGGCAAAGTGAGATCAGTCGTTTTGAGAGTGTGTGGTCTGGGGGTCTTTAAGCATCTCGGATGAGCTTTTCCTCTTGGTCGTACCCAGAGGGATTCATTCTTGTATTCTGCAATGAGATGTGTCCTTGCCTTGTCTTGTTGCTGTGAAAGTGGGAGCTGATGGTGGGTGTGGTCCCTTTCAGGTGACAGCAGCTCCACTGTGTCCACAGAAGACATCAGAGAATGTTTGAGAAAACAACTTGAATTCTGCTTCTCACGGTACGTGCAGTTAACTCACCTTGGTATAAACCCTTTACTAACATCCTTGGCAAATAGCCCTCTTCTTGGCTTGATATGTACCATCACCTTGATAAAAACAAAACAAGATTTGCTGATGTGCTGTAGAAGCCCCGTGGCACCTTCCAGCTGTTTCGGTCCTGTCTGTGCATCCGTGTCCTTGGATGAGTATGACTTCTGTGCTCCACAGTCATAAGACATTGAGATAATTTACTGTGTGGCACCAGAAGTCTTTTTGGCTGATCCTTTTTGCAGACCAACATGTAGGGCACTGGAACTTCATTAAGTTTTTAAAATTATCTTACTCTGCTTTGTGTTGATTTGCTGGGATTTGTTCCAGGAGAGAAAATCCGAGGGTGTTTTGGTTGTGAATGGTACTGATGAATATTTATTTAAGCCTGTAGTTATCCTCTTGTTTTGAGTTTTCTCTAAGTCAGGTTCAGGATCTTTATTAAATAATAATTTTATGTCTTTTTAGAGAGAATCTTTCAAAGGATCTCTACTTGATGTCTCAGATGGACAGTGATCAGTTTGTTCCAATATGGACAATTGCCAACATGGAAGGGATTAAGAAGCTGACAACGGATATGGACCTTATTCTTGAAGTTTTGAGATGTAAGTCTGGGACTTTGGTATCTGTATCAGTAGCACAAAGAATCCTTCCTTGCTTCAGAGAGATGTTGTGGTCTCTGAGCTGGTTATGGTTTGTAGAGCTGGTAAATGGCAACAGAACTTTACTGAGTAGGTGGCTGTTCTAAACTCCTGAATTCCCATTCTTTGTTTCAAGTTCCATGAGAGAGTCTGTTACTGCTGAGATGTGCACTACGTCCAAATTTTATGCTTTAATTTCAGCTTCTCCTATGGTACAAGTGGATGAAAGGGGGGAGAAAGTCAGACCAAACCACAAACGATGTATTATCATTCTCCGTGAGATCCCTGAAACAACACCTATAGAGGTAAATAAAGAGAAAGGAAATAAGTAACTCTGTTACTGGTTTTGGAAGGTGTCTTCAATAGGGGTTCAAACAGCACCAGGAAAAGGTCAGCTGGTGTTTAATTGGATTAAACACAGATATTTTTCTTCTAGACCACATCAGTAACTTTTTCCACCTGGGTGCGTTGTCAAAATAGCCAAAACAAAAACTTACTGCCATTGTCCCTTCCCATTATTTACTACTATATTTAAACCTTCTTAAGTAAACTTTTTTTCTGCCAAAGCTGAGCTAGCTTGGCTTTTCTGGAAGGAAGTTTGAACTGGTTTCTTTTCAGATCCAAAAATAAATCAGTCCAGGGTATAGCTTGGAATTCAGGCTGAATTTTTGTCACAGCAATAACTTTACTTGAAGTCAGACGGTTGTTTTGGCAGCAAGAAATGTTACTAAACATTTCTCATTCATTGAGCCCCAGCGTGAGCTGAGCTCATTATGTCCGAGAAGGGAGGATAATAAAATTCCTCCTGATACTTGGCGAACAGAATGATTTAGTTCTTTGTTTTTTAAAGTTGTAACACAGGGTGTTTGTCTACCAGCATTTTTAATGAGTTCTTTTAATGCAAACACTGAGCAGCTGCTTGTCCCTCTCTTTACAATCTGATTATTGCAAAGCTGTCAGGTTGCCTTGACGTAGAAATATTTCATGGAATCATTGTTGTCTCCGTGACTCTGCTGATCTAAAGCCACACTTTTCCTACCTGTTTCATACGAAAGTATCACCAGGTCTACACAGATCTTGATTTTCTTACCAGCTGGGCCTGCTCTGTTTTATCTGGGGAGCCCAGGAGGCCGAACTAGGATTCGGGGGTTAAGAAGCAGGTAGAGGGTGATTTGGTCAGAGGAATAAAAAACCATCCCTGGTCACGGGAGAGCGGCAGCTGAGGAGCTGGAGCATAAACTTGGGTCACTTGAGTGTTCACTGTACAAGGGCTCTGAACTTCTCTCCCCAGGAGGTGAAGGCTCTGTTCAAGAATGAGAACTGCCCCAAGGTGATAAGCTGTGAGTTTGCTCACAACAACAACTGGTACGTTACATTCCAGTCCGACACAGACGCGCAACAGGTAAGGCTGCCTTCCTCTGACAGCCCGGCTTTCATCCCTCCCCTGGCCGAGGAAAGTGCACATGTGCTTCCTGTAGCTAAAAGAAATATTTATTTACTGATCCCCTTTTGTTGTTTTAAGAGATTACTGGCAGACCAAAGTTGAGAGATTGTGGGGTTGTAATTCCCTTGCCTGGCTCTTGCCTCTGCGCTCTCTGGCCATGATTGGCACTAGAATCCTGAATTGGAAGTGTTAATGAATTTAGCTGGGCTGACAGGGAAGCACATGGCTGCACAGTTGTTAAATCATGGAACATCCTTTGGGAAGTACAACTTTATCGGGATATTCTAATGTTGATCTTTTTTTTGTATCTGCAGGCGTTCAAATACTTAAGGGAAGAAGTGAAAACCTTTCAGGGCAAGCCAGTAATGGTGAGGCTGCTTTAGCTGCTGTTTCTGTTGGAATTGAATTGTGTTGTTCCTGTTTGGATGATGGTGACCATTTGTGGGGGGTGGAACCAAGGACTCAGCAGTGGCATAGTCCATGGCTCTGGCTCTGGAGGCTGGAAACGTGAACGAGGTCATGGGGAGCTCTGACAAATTACAGTTCAGTGGCTGCTGGTTACTCATAGCACTGCTTCCCAGGAGGGGTGAAATACATTCCTGTGCTGACTTCCCTTCTCCACTCGCCCCAGAATCTGGATTTGCAGAGCTCAGGAGAGGGATCCCTGCCACTGTGAGTCTTGAGTTGGCTGCTGCACAGAGCAGGCTGGAGCAAAGTGCATGGACTGTGAGAGGAACTGTCATGATTGGAGTCTGGACAGTTCCTGCTGTAGAAAGCAGCGTTTATCTTCAGTTTTCTAAATCACCCAGCTAAAGCACTGTGTGTCCTTCCCCTTATCATGCTGTGGGAAAATGATCTGGACTGATTTTACCAGTTTTTATTCGTAAGCAGTAATCAACCTTCACATCCCTCCAGCGGGCAAGAAAGATTCCATGTTCTCCTTTTCTCCCAGCTAACACATGGTGTGATTTGCTCTCTTGCAGGCCAGGATAAAAGCCATCAACACGTTTTTTGCTAAGAATGGTTACCGGGTGGTGGATTCCAGTGTGTATCCCCAGCCCGTGCAGACCCAAGCCCAGTTTGCCTCCCCCCTGTTTATGCAGCCTGTATATAGCCCTCAGCAGTACTCGATTTACAGCATTGTGCCTCAGACGTGGTCTCCGAATCCTGCACCTTACTTTGAGACACCACTGGTGAGTAACAGCTGGTGAGAAAAGGAGGAGGAGCCCAGCCCATCAGGGATAATTTGGTTAATAATCACTAGGGTGAGTGAATGTTCCAGGTTTCTTGATCAGATCCCTCTGTTTTATGACACTTATGTCAGGGCCCCGAAAGAGCAACAGTGAGAGGAGCTGCCAGTCTCACCATTGGCTGCCACTTATTTCAAGGAATTTTGGTGTGAAATTGCATTATCCAGCAGCTCGTGTTACTGGAAGAGCCCATAACTTTTCCAGGAATGGGAGAACTCTGCTAAAGCAGATGGGGACTGTGAACCTGGGGGGGTTTGGCTGGAGCAGTGAGTTCACACCACAGTAGATGCTGTAGCCCAGTGTGAAATTACAGCCATGAGTAACTGCTGAAGCTGATCATTAATCTGCAAACGTTTTCTTTGTAGCTCAGCCACTGAGACTGTTCTGTCTGTTGCAGGCCCCCTTTCCCAACGGTGGATTTGTGAATGGCTTTAATACACCAGGATCATATAAAACAAATGCTGCTTCTCTGAGTATAGGTCGCCCATTCCATAGGAATCGGTAAGATAGTTCTGTCTGGAAAACTTACAGTACTGAGATCCTCAAGTGTTCCTTGCATGTCACCTGCAGTGCTTTCTGATGGGACCACATTATTTATTTTGTTTTATCGAATGTGTGATGTTTTTCAACTTAATTAAAAAAATGAAGTAGAAGGTGGCAGCTTAAGATCCTAAAATAATGGACATAGTGCTGGAGAGAGCAAGGTAACTCCTTTAAAAGCCTCAGAGGAATTTTTGCAGACAAATAAATAACTTCCTCCTAAGGTCATACTTGTAATTATGTTTGTTATACACAGATTATAAACTGCTGCAGCACAACATAAGCCTTTCCTGCTGGGATCAGGCTCGTGGAGCTGCTGATTCCTGCAGTAGGAGTTGCTTGTCCTGACTGCCACATCCAACTGCTCAATGTTGGGGCTGTTCCTGTAATTTATTTGCTTTATCCCCATCTTTCCTGAGAGCTGTAAGGACTTAGATATAAACACTGGGGAGGAGGAAACACTTTGTATTGCTGGAGCAATTGCTGTGTGAATACAATGGAGTAGTAACCTGTGTGTGGGGGTGGGAGTTGTTTGTGTGCAGCACAGGGCTGGGATCATGGGAATTGCTGTTGGTATTGTTGGAGAAATCAGTTGACAACTGCCAGGGCCGTGAGTGGGTTTGTGGTGCAGTTCAGGTCTGTGGCTGTTGGCAGAAGGGGAACTTCAGGATTTGATCTGTGGTGACTCAGCAGAGTCTTAACACAGACTGTGGAACTGGGAGCGTGACTCTGCCTGGAAGATGGAGCAGCTGCTCCAGTTGCAGCTGCTCAGCTCCCAGCTCACATCTTGACAAAGGTGGTTTGGCTTTTTTTTTTTGCTTTAAATTGTGCACAATCTTAAAGCCTGTAAAGCTCTTGGGTATGTGGATCCTCTTGGAAGTACAGATGCTGCAACTGTGCAGGAACTGTGTGTATCCAAGTACTAACACCTTGAAATGCCTCCTTGTACATCACATCTGCATAACCCTAAGCTTTTAAAATCCTGGTTATGTAAAGACTTCAATTTGTAAAACTTGGGTGCTTGAAGGTGCAGCTTTAGGCTCAGTCTGTGCAGGTCCTGCTGGCCCAGTGATGATCAAGTATCGCGCTAAGAGAGAACAGGTCACAGTTGGGGGCTGGGCAGCCTGTGCTCCCTGCTTGTCCTTCCTTCTGCTCTTCCTTCCTTCTGCTCTCACATCATTTCTCCTTCTCTCTGCTCTTTTTTTTCCCTCCTTTATCTTTCCATGTCTTTTCTGCTTTGCTCTTCTGCCCAGACAAGACTGTGGCCGTCTCGATGACGGGTAAGATTATGAGATCTGAGGGCTGAACAGTGACTTGAGAGAATGCCATTTTGAGAACAACTTGGACAAAATGGCAGCATTCAGTTGACTTTGCTGCACCTCCTCCCTATGCTTTTTGCCGATGGGAAACTTAAACTTTATTGGGCCGTTAAAACTGATTCTTGATGCTTCTTGAAGCTGGGAAGTGTGAATTCATCTCTATTCAGCAAATCTCCTCTTGAACTGCAGAACAGCTTGTTTGGAGAGTTCATCCAGCTGCTGCTTTTGGGTTTCTGTCCTGGCCCCTTAAACTTGATTTGTTTTGTGGTACAGACAGTTAATAGTTAAGTGTTGGAGTTTTCTCTGTAGCTAAACATTTGTTTAAGCCACTCGTATTTATTTTGTGCTGATTTGTTGCAACATCCTTGTGGGAAAGGGAGATGGAGGAGTCATACTTTGGCTGGCATTAGGAGAGTTTCTTCTGATTTCATGGAATGTTATAATGAGATTGTTTAAAAACAGCAAGTGTGCAAAATCTCCTGCTCTCCTTAAATTATGAGATGTGCAGAGTGTACCAGAGGGGAGAGAATTTAGAGTTCTTGTCTTTGATCAGTGCTGCATGGAAAACCAGCGAGGGGCAAAAGTGGAAAATAGTTGAAGACACCCAAATGCTGCTCCAGAAAACTGTTCCATATTATGCGGGATCTGAGGTTTTGTAGGGAATTCTGCATTTAAGACCCCGAGCCTGAACCTGCAGCAGCACTGAGTGTGCAGAGCTGTGTCTGTGCTCAAAGGAAGCACAGCTTTAATGCTGAACAATCGATAACGGAGTGAAACGTCCGGGGGTTGGGAACTGCAGCGTCAGTGCTGGGGGTTTGGGAATGGGAGCAGCCGGGCTGAGCCTGGCTGTGCATGGCAGGGCTCAGCTGCCCTGGCCTGATCTGCCACGTTCAGTCACTCCTGGCCTTGTGTCTCAGTTCAGTTTGTTTGCCTGTGGCCAGATCAGTCTGTTCCTTGGCCTTGGCTTATTTCTCCAGCTCCATTTCCAGTGCCCTGTGCCAGTGCTGCAAGCCCAGACAAAGGAAAAATTCCTCTTTGGGTTCTTCTGGCTCTTCTGCGACCCCTGGGTTTTGGGGTTTTTTCAGTTGTTTGAGGTTTTGGGCTTTTTTTTTTTTCCCTCCTGCATATCTTTTGGGCAGCAATCTCAATATTTCCTGCATTTGCCAACACTTGGGTGGAGGTTGCAAGAAAACCATAACAGAAGGAATTGATGGAGGTTGGGAAGACAAATGTCTTTTTTCCTGACAATTGTACGCAGGAAACATGAGTTCTGGTGCTTGCTGACCTCCTGCTTTTCTTGTCAGCTGCGAACCAGCTGCAGTTGGTGCTGGTTCTGGTGTGGTTCCTCAGCATGGGGGTCCCACAGCTCCTGCTCTGTGTCTGCAGGGTGAAGCCCCATTTCCGCTCCTCCAGCAGCTCGGAGCACCCGGAGGGGCCGCCCGGCGCCGGGGCCCTGCCCATGGGCGACCTGAGCAGAACCAACTCAAGGAATTTTGCCATGGAGCGACACAACAGCTCCTTAACTGGGCACCAAGACCAAGGGTATTCCCAGAAGGATTCTCCCACGGCACAGCTGGAGCAGAACGGCGATTACGGCGTCGGCAGGGGCAGGTAAAGGGCTGTGTCCCGTGTTTGCTGTCACACAGCAGCTGGGACTTGGCTTGTGTGAGCAAAAGATACCAACCATCAGCACAGAATACATTTCTGTATTCTGTACTTCAGCCGGGTGGATGCACTGACTGCTGTTCTTGTCTTTAAAGGAGGAACGTGTTCCGAGGTCGGAGGAGACGGGAGGACGACCGTGTTTCGGTAAGTTCTGCTTCCCTTTTTGCAGGGAGTCACACAAAGCACAGGGTGTTGGCTTTTCAGTTATTGAAGGAAAAGCAGGGTCCTTAAATCCTCGGATTACACTGCAGGTTTACAGTTTTTCTAGGAAGTTCCCTGACACTTGCTCAGGGCTTTTACTGCTCAGTGTTCCAACTCTAGTAACAGGTGTTTTCCCTCTCCAGAGACCTCAGCCTTCAGCAGAAACAAAGACTCAGACACCAAAGTTTGACTTGCTTGCATCCAATTTCCCACCTTTGCCTGGCAGCACAGCAAAAATTCTGGGAGAGCCTGTGCTGGAGAGCAGGATGTCTGACATCGTTAAAGGAGTCTGCAAAGAGAAGGTGCCTGGTCTTGCCTCTGTACACACACGAGAGTATCCGGGTGCTGTGACTCCCTTTTCCCTGTTAAAGGGTTGGTTTTGTTAGGGCCATGTATTCCAGTGCTCTAATCCCAGACTTCACACCGGTTTGTTCATAGAATAGTGCATTTTCCCTTTTTTTTTTTTGTGGGAATGCAGCTAGGGCTCATGCAGTTATGCTGTTGTAAACTCAGTGATGTTTAGGAATAAAGCAGGTGCAGGAGGAATGTTGGCTGTTGGACAAGGAAGTTTGGTGGAGTGTGGGCAACGCATCTTTCCAGATGAATTCGTTCTTTGAGCTGGTGGGACTAAGCACTGATACTCCGGGTGATCCAGAATTAGTTCTGGTTTTACCCACTACTTGTTAAGCCCATATAAAGAGTTATGCTTTAGAGGTGATGGTCCAAAAGAAGTAAAATTCCCATCACAAGGACTTGAGCAGCCTTTGGGACTACCCTATATCTCAGATGTCTTGCAGTGCCATATTGTGGAGAAATTTGAGTATCGTTCTGTATTTTGCAACTTGTGCTCTGTGTGCAGGAAAGCAAAGACTCCCTGTCCCCGTGCCCGGCTCCTGCTCCGGACGAACAAACGCCCAGCGCTGCCCAAGCGCCCGTGCCCAGCGTGAGCTCCCCGAGCCAGACTGAGCCTGTGGTGCTGAGGTATGCACAGAACGTGGACATACCATGGAATCATGGAATATCCTGAGCTGGAAGGGACCCACAGGGATCATCCAGTCCAACCCCTGTCCCTGCACAGACACCCCAACAATCCCACCCTGTGCATCCCTTGGAGTGGTGCCCAAACGCTCTTGGAGCTCTGGCAGCCTCAGGGCTGTACCCATTCCCTGGGGAGCCTGGGCAGTGCCCAGCACCCCCTGGGGGAAGAACCTTTTCCTGATATCCAACCTAAACTCCCCTGGCACAGCTCCAGCTGTTCCCTGGTGTCCTGTCACTGTCCCAGGGAGCAGAGATTGGAGCTGCCCCTCGGGATGAAGCTGCAGCCCCTAATGAGTCTCCCCTGTCTCTTCTCCAGCTGAACAGACCCAGTGCCCTCAGCCACTCCTCCATTTCCTCCCCCATCCCCTTGTCCCTGCTTTGGACCCTCTCCAACAGCTTTAGATGTTTTTCATATTGTGGTGCCCAAACTGCACCCAGGACTGGAGGTGAGGCCACCCCAGTGCAGAAGAGTGGGACAATCCCCTCCCTCACCTGTCTGGCAGTGCTGGACCTGATGCCCCCAGAATATGGTGACCCTTTGGGCTGCCAAGGTGCTGCTGACTCATTTGCATGTTCTAGCAAAGTCTCTCACCAGTGTCTGGCAGTAATGTTGGGTGGTATCTTCTTCAGAGGCCACCAGATGGAAAGAACAGATCGTGGTGGGAATGGCTGTGCTGTTCTGTTCTGAACTTGTGACTTCAAAGAAAAGAAATAATCTCTGAAACACGAGTGTCAGTAGGTTTTAATTTGAACTGTTGTTGGTTTATCAGCACAGTTCAGCCAGAGAGCAAACCAGAAGAAGTGTCTGCTCCGAAGGACGTGGCCAGCCCGGCTTCCCCGCCGGCCTCCGTCTGTCCCATCAGTGCTGCAAAGCCTCCGAGGACAAACAGCTCCTCACCTTCTGCTCAAGCAACTGCAGCTCCTGCTCTGTCGACACAGGTAAGGCCCAGAGCAGGGAATGGGAATGACACAGGGAGCTTTCTCTGGGATGTGCTGATGGTGCATCCGGTGCGTGTTGTTGCTGTTGTGCCTTGACTTTGTGCCTGGGATGGCCTGGGAGGTGCTTGTGGTGCATAAACCTCGCTCTTCTCCTTGGTCCCAAAGGAGCCTCGCAAGCTCAGTTACGCCGAAGTTTGCCAGAAGCCCCCAAAGGAGCCACCTCCAGCCCCTGTCCAGCCTCTGAGGGAGCATCGCACCAACATCGTTCCCCCTGCCAAAAATGAAGAAAATGGTACGTCGGAGAAGGCTCCGGAGAAGGCTCCTCACGAGAGGGCTGAAGGTCGAATGAAGGATTACTCCGGGTTCCGCGGCAGCGGAGCTCCCAGGGGAGCTGCTGGGAAAATCAGGGAACAGAGGCGCCAGTTTGGACGCAGATCCTCGCCTCAGGGAGCACCGCGACGCGTCGGCAAGGAGCAGTACGTGCCACCCCGGTCACCAAAGTAACGCTGGGCCAGCCAATGATTCTCTATTTAACTTGAGCTGTGGACTAATGAGCAGCAGAGAGACTGAGGAGGGAAGGATTCGGGAAGGGGAATACTGAACTGGAGCGTGGCTTGTGTGGAGAAGTTGTGGAGGGTCCCAAAATTCATCTCTAAAAGTGATTTCACAAATGCTGGAGGATTCCAATCACTATAAATATAGAGATTATAATTTTTGTATTTTTGTTTTTAATTTGCAGAGGGTTTCCTTGCTTGAAATCAGCTTTGGGGTTGCGAAAGTAGCGTTTTGACAAAGTGAAAGAATATGAGTTGACAAATTAACCTGTCCCTTGGTGTAGGAGGAAAAGGATAAGAGAATATTATTTTTGGAAAATGAGCATTTCTGTAAAATTAGAACTTTTTTTAACCTATTTAACGTTTGGCTTGTGGGCTGGTGTGTCTGCCATGGATGGCCTGGCATTGCAGAGGCCTCTGCAGCAGCATGAGCGGAGCGAGTGCAGCCAGAACTGTTGTCATCACTTAGTCACTGATGATGAAAACTGAATGTACTACTGTAGTAAACCATGTGTTTCCAGCTTGAAGTAGAGTCTCTTGACCTTACTAATATTTCATTCAGCAAGCTTTTTAAGGTATAATTTTTGCAGGATACTGGATTGTAGATGAGAGTGCGTGGACAGCAGAAATTGTCTCGTAGATGCAGTGGAAGGAGGCAGAGGGAGCATGTTAGAATCTGTAATATGCCCTTTTTCCTTGCCTCCTTTTGAGGGCAACTCCTTAGGTTTGGGGTTTTGTTTGTTTGCTTTTTTCCCTCTCGTGTTACTTTCTCTAATTTCTTTATTACAGACTTTAGTGCATTTTTCTTGGTGTGTTTTCCTGAGGCAGCCCCAGGGTAGGACGGGCAGGTGGCTACACAGCACCTGGTGTTACCTGCACAGGTAAAGAGCCTGGAATTGCAGCTGCAGATGTGGAATTCTGCCTTGCAGGTGGGAACTCGGGGCACTCACTGTCATCTCTGGATGACTGGCAGCAAACCAGAGCTGTGACTGGGTTTTCACTGTGCTGACTCTGGAACAGGCTGTTGGCTGCTGTATTGCCAGAAATCAGGGTTTATACTCCTGGGAACTCGTTGTTTACAGCTGATGTCATAGCAACTGACTCGTTTTTAAGTGTTTAAAGTGGAACTAAAGGTGCGGAGTTAAAGAATCCCCTCGTGTTCAGAGAAGCTACTGGAGAGGTGGCTCTTTGCCAGCTGTGTGCTGACTGAATTTGCAACACTATTGTGCAGCAAGTGGTTAAGTTTCAGGGTGATTAATGACCGAAATAGGAACATTCAGCGCATTAATCTGCCAAAATCAGCATACCAGGGTTCAAAGTTCTGTATAAAGCGTTAGGGAAAAGTAGCTTCCAGCAGTAAGAATCACATCTTTATTTTTTCCTCTTTTTTTTTAGTGAATAGCAAGTGTACAAATTTAAAGTTGTAAGTTGTGAACACTGGAAAACTCAATTGTGATATATTCCGTAACCATCTTAGTAATATATGCTCGTGTTGCCATAGAATGAATGTAAGTGGCAGTTAAAATAACTGTGAAATTTTTCATCTTCTGATTTCTTAGCCAGATAACCCTTGGCGACTTGGGCCTCAGTAGGAATTCTCTATCAACTGCTTGGAGAACACTCATATCTATTTTTATAAATATATATATAAAGCCAGCGTTG
>VWZT01015726.1:192460-254913 GCA_013397055.1 Pachycephala philippinensis
TTTTCCTTGTGGCCTCTTTTCCGTAGCTCCCAAGCTGAAGATGCGGAGTGGGAGCGAGAGACCCCGGGACAGGCAGTTCTGGGGCGGGGGAGTCGCAGGAACTTTGGGCACAATAACGAAGACAAACCCTCTGTTTTTCCCACTTTCTGAATAAGTTCCTTTGCCATAATCGGTTCAGAGCATGCGCTTTTTGCTGCCTTTTTTTTTTTGTTGTTTCCTTTTTTGCATGGGTTTGTCTTTGTTCCCCAGCGTTTAAAATGCTGCTCTCGGTACAGCTTTGTTGTGAATCTCCCTTGTGAAGCCGGAGGGCGAGGGATGAAGCTGAGGCGGAGGGGGAAGGTTGCAGAGCAGGTAGCTCGGATTTGCATAATTTTAATTTTCCTCCCTCCATCAGGGTACGGAACTTGATGCCAAAATCAGTGGCTTCTCGGGAGGGTTCACTGCATGGCTGGAATAACCAGAGAATTGGAATATCTCAGTTGCAAGGGACCCTACAAGGATCATCAGTGTCTCTCTTAGCATTAAGAAAAATCGAGTTGGAGGCACATCATTCCTTGCTCTGTTTATCCCAGAGCCCACAGTGCATAAAAGAGACTTATTGACTCTTTGGAGATCAGGAATTCGCTCCCAGGGGTGAGCTGGGGGCTGTCAGCCCCCGCTGCCCACATTGGCACTCGAGGCTTTGCCAGCAGAAAAGGCCACGACGCTGCTTTCCTAACACAGCTGGGTTGTAGCTAAACCCTTGATGTTGGCTGCTTGGGGGTTTTGTTAACTCTTTTTCAGATATATTTTCTGCCAACATTTAAGTGAAGTGATAAAACTTTATCTGGTGTTTGCTTTTCGGGACTCCGTGATAACAAAGAATTGAGGAACGGTGGTGTTGCTCAAAATGTAACATTAAATGTGTTTCTAAAAGAATTTGTTGAATGTTTTAAGCATTTGCTTGGATTTTCTGAAGTTTGTTTCTTGTGGCACTGAAAGCCTGACCCTGTGATAGGTTGTACTGCAGGCTTAAAAATAAATGAACTCTGTTGCTGGACTGGCTGCTGTGACATCCCACTAATCTTTAACGAGCTGCTCAATAGCTTCAACTTTGGTGCTACAGAGTGAAGTTTTGTGGGTTATGTAAGTAATTCTCTGAATATTAAATCCACTGCCCCTTTGTGGGTTTAATACTTGGATTTCTTAATGTGCATATCAAGGATTTGTTTGTGCAAATCACTTCTCTCAAAAAACCCACGAGTAGAGAGAATTTTGGGTGACTGTGTCCCCAGGCTCTTGGGAACATATTTCAGGGGATGTTGTTGCTGAGATAACTGAGCTGTGGGAAGGGGGAGTGAGGCAGTGAGGTAATGTCATTGTGGAGTTCTTGAAAAATACGCCCTAGTTTGAGGCTTAAGCAGAGGGATTTTGAGGCCTGTGTGTGCATTGTTCAGCTGAATATAACCATGAGCTGTTGACAGTAAACAATATTGAATAGAAGCATTTTATTAAAAATGGCAGCAGGGCTCCATGTGCAACTGCTCAGTTGTTGTTCAGATAAGAAGAACACTTGAATCCTTTTTTTTCCCACCCCCTTGTTGCAGCTTCGTTTGTCTCTGGGCCTGGCTGTTGGCTGTGTGAATATTTCTGTCAGGTGTTTTGCGTAGGAACGCCTCGGTTTTGGGAGAGGAGAGGAGCTGCAGCTGCTGGGATCAGCCCAGGGTCCCTGAGCCTGAGCTGGAGATGGCTCTGGCCTTGCTGGACAGTGTGACCCTGGGCAGTGCCTGGCTCCAGGGGCTGGGAGCACAAACTCTTGTGTGCTGAGCCTTGCAGTGAGTTCTCTCCAGGCATTTGCTACTACTCACCACCACAGAGTGGAGAATTCATAACAAAACGGGGGGGAAATGTAGTATTAAAACCTTATCTGGCGTTGTGGTTGGGAAAGGTGCTGCGTCAGCAAGCAGGATGCAAAGTGGAGCAGGATTACTTTAATGTGTGCTGGAAATAGAAATCGGAGTTTGCGATGATGAGCCGTGAGAGTTTCTTAAGGAACAATCTGTGCAGACAGAGCAACAGGACTAATTATACCTCTGGATTATTCCTTCCTGAGCCCTGTGGTCAGTAGCAGTCATCCCATCCCCGAGCGCAGTGAAAACGTCCGAGCAAAGTAGTGGGACGTGTTTCAGGAAACATTAATTGTTCATTAGTCAACAGAAATTGCATCTTACCGTATGTCTTGGGCCTTGGCAATGGGTTTGAGACCAACTCATTCATTTCTGAGTGTGCATGAGAATAGAATTCATTGTCTTCTATCAGTGTGAAGAACATTTATGCGTGAATCTAAACTTAGGGAGACCTCCCGTTCCCTCGCAGAAGGGCTCAGTGTTGATTCCTCTGAGGCAGAATGTTCAAGTAACAATAACTATGTATCAGCTGAGAATTGGGTCATGGAGCTGTGGGAAATCTGGAACCTGCTCATTACTCATGTTTTCCTTCTTTTCTCACTTTTGGGATATTTCTCTTTCTGGTGCTTTTCTTCATCTGTCAGTAACACCCACATTGTGCATCACTAATGATGGGAAGGGCTGTCTTTGTATTTACATCTGTTTCTGTTTGATGAGTGAAAGTGCCAGGGATATTAACTTTAAAGAAGACTTTCCCCCCAGTTTTCACGTGTCTGTGAGCTCAGTCTCACCTTTGGGTTGAGCTGCAGCAAAGGTGACTTTGGATCCACCACATGATGCTGTTCCTTAGAATGTTCTCACTGTGTGCAGAACAAGATAAATGTCTGAATTCATCCCACATTCGGTGGAAAATGTTAATATTAAAGCACTTCGCCACTGGGCTTGGGGAAGTCTGGGTGTTTTTACACCTTGGGTGAAACATTCCAGCAGCTCCTCTCACATCAGCCTCATCCCAGCTGTTAATGGAGCTGGGAAACTCTGGAATATCCAGATTCAAAGGCTCTAATTAAGCACGTCCAGAGGATTTGTTTCATCCAGGGCACTGTTGTACTGCCTGTGTTCTCCTGGAGGTGAGAGCTCTGCCTGTGACAGCAGGGCAGCCTCCTGCCAGCCCCACTACAGGGCCCAGCCTGGCTCTGCAGGGGTTAAACACCCACATGAAGAGCTTATTTGGCTGCTGGCGTTTGTGTCACTGCGGTTTCTGCCTTGCCTGGTGTTTTTAACCAGTAAAGGGGTGAGTGGAGAGAACGCCAGCTGGAGATAGCTGAGTGTCCAGGGAAGGGCAGGGGAATTCCACCTTGTAGTAAGGAGGAGCTCCTGTGAGCAGCTCAGCCCTTGGATGTCATTTCAGCCTCTCCTGGGTGCTGTGACAGGGTTACCACGTCCTCCCTCCTGCCTAGTGGGCAGAAGGAGCTGGTTTCTGTTTACTTTTCTAGCTAAACACACATTTGCTGTCTGCTTTGTGATTCCGGGTGGGTGTTTCTGTGAATGGCTCCGTGCACCTGGGTTTGTTCCTTTTAAAGCTGGTTGTCCCTCGCTGGAGAGCAAAGCTTTGTGTGAGGGTTTTCAGAAGCCCAAGAAACAGAAGGACAGTGGCACGTATGGAAAAAGGAGTATCAGCAAAACGGTGGAAACTCAGGGCTGAAGGCTGGCCAAATGGGATAGAACCTCACTGGAAGAAAACATGTTGACTCAAGCAAGTGGGTAGAGCCTTTATTTTGCTTGGCTTGAAAATTTCTTACGGAATCAGGGTATTTCTCTGATCTTTTAAAAATTGTGTGTTTCAGGTTGCAATCTTTGATTGCCAGGTGCCTGTCAGAGTAGGTGAGGACCTTTTTTATAGATTAAGCAGCTGAAGCACAGGATTTAAATTACAGAGTCAAAGGAAGTAATTGTCTGAGTAGGGACTGGCTGTATGGATTGTGCTGAGTGAGCAGAAAGGTTTCACTTCAGTTTCTTCCCCCACTCAGAGAGGAACTGTGGGCAAAGCACAGAAAAGGTTGAAGAAGAGCTTTATAAACATGAGCAAGTTGGATCTGATCAGCCTGTAGCTAACAGGACTTACAGGTGGTTTTTGTGCATTTATGCAGCATCTCACCCACAAGTCTTGCATTAGGCAAAACCAGCACTGGGAAAGCTTTAATGTTGCTTCCTTAATTTACCTGCAGGACTGGCAGCAGGTGGGTCCCAAATCTGCTGAGAAATCTGTGCAGGGCTTTGACGCAGTCTCTGCGGGCGCAGGTAGAGTTTGAGAGCTTTGAAATGCCTCAAACCCTCCTGGAGCTGTCACAGGGAGCTGCCTGTGCTCATCCAGGGATCATCCAGCCTTGGCTGGCTCTGCAAAGATCCCAGTAAAGATCCCTCATCTGCTTTCGCCGTAGACGAAATTGTATTTTCTTTAGCTTCACAGCCCAGGAAAAAGTGATGCAAGCACGGATTCCATGCAATGTCTGTGTCACAGGAAAAGGAAATCCAGCTCCAGTCGTGACCAAGAGGGGCAAAGTACCAGATCTGTCACCAGTACAGCAAACAGAAGGTCCACAAGATGATCACAGATTTCTGCTCTGCAGATGGTCAAAGCAGAATGATTTAAGTGATTAATGGTTTGGAGAGAGGGAGTTAAACACAAATACTGGAAGAAATATTTTGGCTACTGTGAGTGGGAGTCGGGTTTACTGTTGGTACATGATTGAAGCATGTTAAAGTGGGGAAGAGGAGGAAGGTTTTTGGAGCATCCAGACTGGAATAATAAAAAATAACCAGGAAAGTTAAAGAATGTGCATATTCTTGTGTTGTCCCATTCATAGTTAGGAAATGAGGAGCGAGTTTGGGGCTCTTTTAAAAAGCTGCAGGTCTGACCCTTTGCCTTGGGGAGAGGAGGAAATTAGAGGCTTTAAAAAGAGTCCTGCACCTCCTCCTTGGTTGCTTCTGTGAAGCTTTGCTGGAGTTAGAACCGGTTTCCTGAGCTGGGTGGAGGGGACATCTGGTAGCAATGATTCCCAGTTTGGGTTCTGGTAGCAATGATTCCCAGTTTGGGTTCTGGTAGCAATGATTCCCAGTTTGGGTTCTGGTAGCAATGATTCCCAGTTTGGGATTTATGGCTGTTGGTACTTCCAGGATGGGTGATATTTGCCATTTCAGCTGGGTGCTCAGGCTGGGAATGTTCACCAGGACCTGGTGGCCTGGCACAGCTGTGCTGAAGCCGCATTTGGAGTTTGCTGTGGTGTCCTAGATAACTGATCTTCAGTTTGCTATTTTAAATTCTGTAGCATGAAATATTGAGTAGGAAATGTGATGGGTGGCAGAGTAGCTGCACAGAGCTGCTGCTCCTCCCAATGTGCAGCAGAGCAGGCAATCCTTGGAGCACCCCCCATGTTTCTGGTTCACTGCTGATGTTGTGGAAAGGGTGATGGCTCCTTCCTGATTCCCTCTCTCTGATTAGTGTTTGTCATGAAGTTTTCTGTTCGCTGGATTTATCGTGTTTATTCAGTGGCAAGTTTCAGAAGCCAAAGAGTGAACTCATGGTCAGCATTCCCGAGGGATGGGCAGAAGCTGGAGAGTTCCTGTTTGCATTTCTTTCAAATGTGCAGATAATTTCTTAGAATGGTTTTCTTTAAACCGCGTGTCTCAGTTATAAAAAGCATTTCCTGAATCTCGCAGTGAGTTGCTCGGTTGCTTTTTTGGACCTGGATTCATAGAGAGAGGAATTGAAGCACTTCTCTCTGTTGAGGCTGATTCAATCCAAAATTTTTTTGGAGAGCTTGTGAAATCAGGGAAGAGTCATCAGGCCAGGATGTCTCGTTGTGTTAATGAGAATGGAAGACTCTTACATTTGCACCGTGTGTGAGGAAACAGTGATTTATAGCTAGCGGATGCTCTGCAGGCAGCAGCATTCCATCTGCTACACGAATTCTCCCATTGCATTTCACGAAAAGTCTTGGGAAAAGCCTCACACCTGTATTTCTCATCTTGAATCATGCACTGGGTTCTTCCTCTGGCCTGATATTTGGAGTAAAACGCCTGTCCCCATCAGTTTGTGTTCTTTTCGAACTTCAAAGCTGGGAGTTTGTGAAACACTGCTTGAAGTAAACATAGGCAGGACGTAAGTTTAAGTTACACTGAGTTTATACCAAAGATAGTAATGAAATAGCAACACAACTTTCCTTGCTGTGAGCAAACACCTTGTTTTGTATAGTGTAACTTAAGCTGATAAAAAGAAAAAGGAAAGAGAAAAAAGCTTAAAGTTTTAGCACTTCTCTGCCAACATAAACTCTTTCTAATTCTTGTTGACTTGAGAATTGCTGATGCAAACTAGGTCTTCCTGGCCTCTGAATTCCACAGGGATGGGAGCCCACAGAGCCTACAGGGCATCCATTAATACATTTTGTGGACCCAGGATTCCAGTTACTGCCTGAGTGATCAGCGCCGGAGCCTTTGGAATTGTTCCCCAGCAGTCAGGCAACCTGCTTTCACCAGCCCCATGTCCCTAGGGAGCAAAAACAACCGGGAGAATTGTATCCCTGCCTGATAAAATTAGGTCTTCTGTAATCTCCCTTGGAACAGCC
The DNA here is from genome assembly GCA_013397055.1 of Pachycephala philippinensis. NCBI lineage: Eukaryota > Metazoa > Chordata > Aves > Passeriformes > Pachycephala > Pachycephala philippinensis. The sequence goes on from VWZT01015726.1 coordinate 198,972, forward strand.
GGATGGCTGGCTGCCTTGAAAAACATATGTTTTAATGCAGGAATAATGCATTCCATTTAGGATGGCTGTAGCCGTGGGAGCTGGGTGACTGAGTGCACGGAGCGCTCCCATTTTGCCTCTGGGATCAGGACTAATGTCAAACATCAGGTCTAAAGTGCAGCGGTGGAAAAGAATTGTTTGGGATGTTTTTCCTGCCTTTTGCTCTTAGGAGGGATGTTGTTCCTGTGGCTTAGTCCTAAAGGAGTTGGACGAGTAAGCCTTTTATTGGAGATAAACTGCAAAGATGAGTCAGTGTTTGTATTCCTGGATTTTAGCTCACTGCGTTAAGAAATTTGCTTGGGAATAGCAACACTGGTGTTCCTCTAATACAGGTTTATAATTCATTTCTCTGAGAGCGGCACAGGTAACTTTTGGAGGAAGTTTTGTTTTATCCCCTTCCCTCCTGCACAGAGGGAAACACCGGACAGAGCTTTCCTTTCCAGAGGGGAGGGACAGAGCTCACCTGTCAGGAGGGGAGGGAAGGCACTGCTGTCACTGCAGCCACGTCCCCGTGGGGCACACAGGGGTTCCTGTTCATTCCATTGGGAATCCATCCACATGTGGCACTTCCCCCTCTCGTTCTGAGCTGCTCATTGCTGTGACAGGAAGCTCAGAACAAGGATTTTCCCACTAATAATTTTCCATATGATCCAGTGCTGTAGCTGCCACCAGGACAGGCTGTGGGTGAGTGGGTGGGGTGTGGGAAGGGTGACCAGGCAGACACGCTGCGTGTGTAGGACAAGCCATGGGAGATTTTGGAAGTGCAAAGGTGTGAAGAAGGTTTGGAGCGTACAAGCAAAGTTCTGACAGGACACTTGGTTGGCCATAAATTGGAAGGAGGGGATCAAAGCGGGAATGATACAGCAGAAAAGGTCAAGGGCTGAAAGATTTGGTTTCAGGCCGTGTCCCTGTGTGTGATTCCAGAAAGGTGAGGACGTGCTTGAAGGAGGTTTTGTGTTTCCTGTTGTCCCACCTGCGCCTTTAATGCATCAGCTCTTCATTTTGGGTGCTGATTAATCTGCGAGGAGCCATTTCAGTTTGAAGCACCTTTTCTGGAAATGCTGTGATTTGCTTCCTGAGAGCAGCAGCAGTGTGTGTACATCAGGGATGGCCTGATACAGCTGCTTTCTTTGCCTGGCAGTTCCATGCCTATCATCAACTTTCCCTGTAATTGTGTGCACTCCTCTGGAAACAATGACCCCAGAGAGGAGCTGCCCAGCCAAAAGAAGCCCCGAGGAGGGGAAGGAGGCTTTGAAGTTTTGTGCTGCCTTTCTAGCAAGAGGTAAGAGCAGAGTTAACAGTTGTACAAGGTCACTGTGGTGTGAGGAAGGAGCGCTGGCCGTTCCTGCTCTGACATTCCTGCTCACAATGTGCATTGTCACTGGGCTGAGGACAGGGAGAGTTCCTCCAAGGAGCTGGGAAGTGACATGGCAAATTCCAGGCTGTGATTATTCACCCTGTGATGGAGAGTGGAGTCAGGTGATCGGAGCGGGAGATAAAAGTACCTGATCCTCGGCGCTTCTGGTGGAGAATAAACAGATCTGCAGTTATTAAACTGTGCTGCTTTTTTTCTCCCCCTTAATTGAATACAAGCGGAAAATGCCCATTAAAGGTGTTCCATTTCTGGCATTCAGGAGATTGCTGGGTGTCCCGTGGGGTGGTTGGAGCAAGGTCCCCATGGCATTTGCGGGGCTGCTCGTGATGTGTGATGAGGAAGGGGAGAAGTTCACTTCAGAGAGCTCTGTGCTGCGTCTCCAGGCTGGAGAAAAGCATCTCTGCTCTGTGGTGTGTCCTCAAGAGCTGCAAACCAGGTTTCATAACAAAGCCCTTGGCAGCAGCGTTGGCTCAGGCTGCTCTCACCTCTTAGCACCTCACTCTTTCCATCTCGGGGAGCTCAGGTGCCGCAGCTCCGCCGAGAGCCGTGAGCTTTGGCAAACTGGAGAGGGCACGGGATGAAACTTTTAGGAATCTAAAGAAATCTATTTTCATTCTTAAGAAAATACCAAACCTTTTACTGCAATTCGGTTTCACGAGCAGTGAAAGAATTTGTAGGTAACCAAATTATAAATTGTTTTGAGACAGTTTTTTTAGGCTTTTGTATCAATCCTGACAAAATACTGAACGTGAGACTGAAGCCCCTTGTGTTACAAAAAGGAGATCTCTGAGTGGCCAAGTGCTCGTGTGTAAATGTTTTTTGAGACTGAGACCTGTGTTTATTCTTAGGGCAGAAACTTTAAGTGATCCCTTGTGGATTAAAAAAAGAACAATTCTTATTGTAACTGGAATGAAAACCTCCATTCTTACGCAATTTGGGATTGGAAGTTGGCGCAGTGAGAAGGGGGAAGTATTGTTATTTTGAGTTCCTAGGCAGGAAGGGGGTGGGAGATGCACAGGGGTGAGGTGAGCAGCTCAGACACAGAGCAGGGGACATCAGACCGTCTGTGGCTGAGGGGATTTTGTCACTCACATGTGACATGCACAGTCTGATTATCAGTGAGTGGATGTCTCACTGTGCTGCACGTTCGGGAAGTTTTTCCGTGATGGTGGTGGTCAGGTTTGGTTGAACATGATATAACCCCACTGTATTTGTGGGGTTTTTCCTCTCTGCTTTAAATTTTCAAGTCCTCCTTGAAAATGTCCTGATTTTAAAAAAGTCGTGTGGTGCAGAAAGAAGTCAATTACTGAGTCCCAAATAGGGAGAATTGTGGATGAAGGCGAAGCAAATGAGTCAGATATAAATAATCCTATTATGTCTTGGCTGCAGCCACACCTAGAAACCTTGAGCAAACATTTCTCTGTAGTTATTCCTGTATTTGATACACTTTGCTTGTTAAGTCCTGTTTTAAAATTGCAGCATGTAAAAATTGTGTAGGGCCAGTTGCCATTTGTGTTAAGGACTTGGGAACATTTTTTTAGTCATTTTGACCAGAAGCGCAGAGACCTGAGTTAATTTGCTCTCGTATTTCCCCAAAATCAGAAAAATCTATAACCCTGAAGCTGGTGTTGCCTTGGAAGGTTTTCAAGGCAGTTCTTTTTGCAGTAGGCCTTCAAAAAAAATGTCTGGCAAGAAGAGCAAACAGGAAGACGTAATTAGCCTTTGCCTTTTGTGTATCAAATTCTTGTTCATTGGACAGAGCTTTGGTAAAACACTTTTAGAAGTAGCTGGTTGTAGCGTGGAGGCTGAAAGGAAAAGCATTTGGATCCAGCAGAGTCATACCTGATGTTCCTGTGATTCCTGTCCTGTGTCTTAGGGAGTAATTACTCACCTCATGGTGTGGGTCTCCTCTCTTTCACGGTGGATAAGCTGATTTTTAATAAATCTGAACAAAGCCATTTTTCTAGGTGTGACTTTAAGAAAAAAAGAAAATTTGGACCTGTCTCCTCCTTGCCTCCTCTGATTCCAGTTCTTCTGTTCTAGCTCCTGTACATGGGGGCCTAAAATCTCCCTTGTTACCTGTGGCTGTTGCTGATTCCGAGGGGTTGGTACCAGAGGTCGAGGTTTGGATTTTGGTTCTTGTCCAAACACATTCCATTTGTTTTGCACTGTTCTCCTGTGCTGCCTGCTCTCCTCTGGGCTTTGTCCTGGGAAATGGGATCCTCTGGAGGTGCAAGAGAGTTGCAGAGGTTTGTCCTACACACACTTCCCTGCCGTGATCCCATCCCTGCAGGAATCCCATCCCTGCAGGGATCTTTCCCAGCCATGGGTGTGTAGTGGGACAGCTGATGGTGTTCAACCCCTTCCTTCCCTGTGGGATGTGATTTTGGTGTTGAACCCGATGGGAAAAGACAAATGGAAATCAAGGTTCATGTGCTGGCAGCTCTCAGGGATGTGTTTATGGAGGCTCACACTCGTTGACATTGAATCTTCAGCAAAGGTGACGTTTTCTCTTTCTCACCTTCCAGATATTTAATTGGATTCAGCACAGCACAAGGGAGGGAGACACAAAATAAGGGGATGATGGTCATAAAAGTTCTCCAGGATGCCAGAACTTGGCCTCTTCTCCTAGAAATGTAATTACTTGTTATGTTCTCTTGTTTAAAATGACGGAAGACCTTCCTGGGAATGTTTAAAATGACAGAGCAGGTGAAATGGTGTGAACACAGAGGTGTTGTACAGCACTGCAGCCTCCTCTTCCAGCAGAGACATGATGATTTGGGCAGAAGGATAAAAGGAGAGAGTTGGCTGGAGAACTGGGGAAGGAGGAACTAATCTTCTCTGAGAGTTTGGCTTCAGTTTATGGAGGGTCTGCCCCTGGTGCAGCCGGGAGTGTGTGTGTGGCTTTCTGTGCTCCCACCCTGCAAAGTGACAGCCTTGGGGCTGCGCTGGTACAGCTGCTCCTGGGTTTGGGTGCAGGACCTCACAGGCACAAGGAAATTCACAGTATTGCAGTGGAATCCTTGGCACTGTGAGAGGAGTCTGTAAAATAGTCCAAGAAAGGGAGAAGGAGAGGAAGTAGCGAAGTAGAGAGACCTGGGAAATGTCAGAGCTGGTTTTTCTATAATTCTGCTGTCAGGAAGAGCTGTTTCAGAATAGTTTTCTGTGGGTGAAGTGTGACAAGAAGTCCCCAAGAGGTACTGTCACACGGGGGTAAGCTTGCAGTCGATGGATTGTTCCCACCATTCAGAGAGATCGTTTGAAGCTGTTTCATGGATTCCTGGTTGAAAGGTGCATTTCTGCTCCTTCAGCACATTCTGCCCCAAGCAGCTGCAGACAGATCTGTGTCTTAACTCACTAAACCTGTTAATGGTGGAGCTCTGAGCACATTGTCTGCTGTCTCCTGTGACATTGTGTCGGGCACGCCAAGGAAAAGGACTGTGCTGGCTGTTCCAGGGAGTTCCCTGGCCGAGGGGAAAAGCTGACTTGGGTTTCCTGTGCCGTCCTTTGCCTCTGATTGTGCAGGGTGCGAATTCAGAGGCGCCCCGTGTTATCTGGGGATGGAAGCACAGCTGAAGAGGAAGAAGGCAGCGAGGCCGGGCAAGGTGCCAATTGCTCCAAGCCTTTGTTAGAGACTAAAGGAAACCTGCCTCCGTTTAGGCACTGGTGCATCCCCAGGGCCTTCCTTGGCCTCTCTGGCAGGGAGGTGAAGGCAGCAGCTTGGAAGTGATCACACACTTCTGCATGTTCATTAGCTCTCGAGACCCTGTTTGTGTGTGAATTCAAAGATCTTGTGCTGAATTCTCAAGATTTTCCACCTGTGGGTCTGTCAGGACCCCATCCATTGAAACCAGACCATGGGGAAGGATCTTCTGCACAAAACCCCCATGGAACTGGTCCCTTACAGAACACCTTTGGCCCACGTGTGGCTTCCTCCTGCCCTCAGGGTAAGACGTGTTTCCAGTGGTCAGGCTGCCTTAGCTCTGGGGAAGGTGCCTCTGGGATGTACTGGTTTCTCCACGTGATAAATCCCTCATTCTCAGTTTGCTGCATGCAGAACTAAAAAGGAGAGGCAAACTCAAGTAATCAAAATAAACGTCAATTTTAAACAAGTGCAACCAAGCAAATTAAAAATGGGCAGGTCTTCATGTTTGGATCTTTACCATTCCTTTTCCTCTGCGTGAAAGGAAGATTTTGGAGTGATTTATGGCTGTCATGCCAGGCTTCTCAGCACTGCTGGGTACAGCGCTGTCTGTCAGTTGAGCGGCTGATTTTGACAGGCTGCACTTCTGGGCCAGGGCTTTTTTTTGTTCCTCCTTTTAGAGCTTTTAGCATGAAATATTCAATCCTGCCTGTGCACAGCACAACTGATTCCGTATCACACTTCAGAGCACTGTGACCACAGCGCTGGGTCGTGAGCACATCCTGCATTTGTGGCTTCTGTGTGGTTGAGTATTTTCATGGAGTTGGGGGCCACCTGTGTGATCCCAGGAGGAATTTTGTTGTGTCTTCCTCCAGCAGAATTAGGGCTAGAGGAAACAGCTCTCCAGAGTTTCCTGGGTGAATCTGAGGTTCTACAGCCTGCAGGTGTTTTATGGATGCTCAGACTGGCTGTCACTGCAGGTCACTGCTGGGATCTCAGCTGGGATTCTCCAAGGAATTTGTTTCTGTGTTTTTTATACAGTTAGTTCTGTCTTGTGCTTGTAGAATCCCAGTGCTAAGAAAGAAATAATCCTCTTGTGCAAGAGACGTTGGAGAGAAGTGGTTGTTCTATTTCCCAAACATCATCATTTCTCTTGAGAGACTGTTACGTGGCGTGGCATGAATTTTACTTCTGTGAAACACATGGAGTCAGCAGAGAAGTCTTGGAGAACAAATTGGAGGGCAACAATCCAACCCGGAGCCGTGTCCGCAGTCCTTCTCTTTCAGAGGTTTTTGCTTAATTGCAGATTTTCTATTTGGACGTTAATCCTTTAGTTTCTCTTTCTTGGCAGAATATCTCGTCTTAAATTATTACTGTCAACACGTCCTTAGCCCTTCCTGCCCCTCCACCCCCTAATTGTGAGTGCTGTCTGTGGTGCTTTGCTTTGCTGGAAAAGGCCGTGGTGTTTGTAGCTGAAAGCAAAGCCTGCTGTGAATATCATATTTTATCCAAAAGACACAAGCAGCTCCCCATTAATATTATTACATTGACACCCTGGTTTTATAAACAGTGGAATGTTCTGTGGAATGGTTGTTATCCAGTGATTATGGCTCCATTAGGCACAGGAACAGATGGTTCCTGTCCAAGTGCTTTTTATGTTGTCATTTCTAGCAGGAATAAAAGGGAATGTTGAATTTTCATCTCTTCAGTGGCGAGGCTGGAAAGGTCACAGAGGCTGTGGTGGAGGAACTCGAATTAAAGTGAGGTTGGGACACCCAGTAGGAAGTGAACTAATCTCTGGAATTGTGGAATGGTTTGGGTTGGAAGGGACCTTAAAGCTCATCCTGTTCCACCCCACTGCCATGGACAGGGACACTTCCACTCTCCCTGCTTCTTCCAAGCGATCTCCAGCCTGGCCTTGGACACTTCCAGGGATCCAGGGGAATGATGTGGAATAAACTGGAGCAGGACAGAGAGCAGGATGCTGGAATGGGCTGTAGGTCAGTGGAGCAAGACTGCAATTAGGACGTTCCTTAGCTGGGCAAACCACGGTGTTCTGTAGGATTTCCAGGTTTAGAAGAGGTGGATCTCCTGCAGTGATGGAGAGAGAGAGGTCTGCAAAGTCCCTGCCTTCCTCAGCAGCCTGAACAGATGTGGAATTAGGTCCCAGATGTGCAGTGACTCTGCCAGGGTCACGCTGTGAAGCTGAAGGAGCAGCTTTGCCCAGTGCTCCTGTGTCCATCCGTGGACATTTTTCATCGGGAATGATGTGGAATGCCTTTTTTATCGGGGGTGATGTGGAAATGAACACCTCGGGGTCCCCACAAATATCTGACAACACAAGTCTAATTTCACACCCTCTGCAATTCTTACCTTGCTTTTTCGGGTCCTGCATTCATTAAGTTTTGTCTCATTTTTTTGTAGGTTTGGGGTTGGGCATTTTAGAGTTGTGTATTAAATTCTGGTCTGGCCATGCCTAGAGAGAATTTAGCTGGCAGGATTTTTTTCCTGTTGTGTGAACCAGAGAGTTCAAAATTGGGCTTCTGTTTTCAATGAGTAAGTTGGAGGATTTATGTGTCTTTTTGCATAGTAATAAAGCCAAGCTAATTCTGTAGAATTAAATGCTAATGGGAAATAAGGCAATAAAGTTTAGTTTGTTATTGAAGGTAATTCTGCTTCCACCTTGGAGGGACATTGGCTGTTGCTGAGAGAAACTGCCCAGTCACCTTTGCTTGAAATGTAATGCAGAATGGAAAATTAAAATATGATCTCACTCTCATTAAAATTAAGTAATTGATGTCATCATTAAATTACAAGATTTTTAAGGAGCTTTTGACAAATCTTTTCAGGTTGTTATTAAAACCTGACCAACCAGGGATCCTTAAACTGGGGGGAATGGGGGTAGTTCTCTGTTAGGTAACAGAGAGGTGAGGGAGCATCTCAGGAAAATCCCCAAGTGGCAAACTCAGCCCTGAACTCCCGAAGGCAGAGCTCCCAGTGTCCTTCTCCTTTATGGAGATTCCAGCTCGGCATCACAGATTGCAGGAAATCTTTCATCTCTTGCTCTGGGCTACACAGAGCTGGAGTGGCAAAGGAGACTCGGGGTTTTGTGCTGGCTTCATCATTTTCAGAATATGAATATTTAATTTAGGCTTCTTAAGGCTTTTAGCAGATTTGTCAGGCTGCTTGCTGTGGTAGTGGATGTGAGGACAACTGGAGAGAGCATTTGGATTCGTTTGTGGTGTGGAAGTAGGGTTTATTTGTTTTGATTTATTACTGAAATACTTTTAAGAAGCTCATCTTGTTCTGTGAGTAAGTTCCCCAAAATCTTAACCAGAAAATAGAACCAGCAATTTTTACTTTTCCCCAGTTTGAGCCCAGCCAAGCAGATGCTGTGTCCCATCCAAGCAATATTTTCCTTGCCCGTGAAGACCAGGCTGTGTAGTCACTCTGCAGTGAGGAACACAAATTTCCTCTGCTCTGCTCATGTGAGAGTACAGAAACATTTGTACCCATGGAATTTTCAATGAATTTTAAAAATCTAGCAAATTGAATCTTCACATTGTGTTACAAATTATTACCTTATATTCTCGAACAATTGCTTACCAATTCTTCATTATAATTATTTCAATCAGTTCAGTTTCATCTCTGCAACAAGAAACTGCATCTTAGAGTTTAAATGAACACATTTCAACAGGAGTTAAACTTAAATTCACTCAAATCCATGACTTAAATATAACAGAAAGTAAACCAGACAGAACTTAAAGTTAACATCATTGAAACTAAACAGAAATTATTCTGACTATAACCTAATCTTAACAGAAATGGAAATAACAGAACCTAAAAGGAATACACTTAAACTTAAAACTTAACAACACTTACCAAAAATTATCTCAGCAGAATGTGAACCTAACCTAAATGTAAGAGAACTTCAAATTAATGGAATTTAAATTTGACATCACATAAATTTAACAACAGTTAACCTTAACAGAACTTAGCCTTAAGATCACTTAAACATTACAAACTTACACTTCACAAAACTTGTTTTGTTCCAAACAAACCCTCAGCTCCTCCATCCCTGTGTGGTTTCCTCCTCACTTTGTGCACAGAAGGCCCTGATGCTGGAATTCTGCATCCCAAATCCATTCCCATGGCACAGATCATGGAAACCAGCAGGGCCAAGCAGTGTTTTGGTGACAATTTCCAGCTTTCACTTGGTTGGGGCTGAAATCTGTTTATTCGTACTGCTGTTATGGGGTTAGAAGTTTATAGAAATATTTCATAATTTTGGACCCATTTTTACAGTAAGTTTGATCTTGGAGAGATTGCACCTTGTTAGTGCAAATACACCACGGAATTTTTGCCTGTTACTAGACATAAAGTTCCTTTTCCAAATTCAAACATTCTGGTCCAGTGAACAGCACAGGACACGAGGGCAGGTCTGGTTGCCTTTAAGTACACGAGAGCCCCTTTTGTTTGCTTTCTTTTAGTTTTTGTCAAGTTGCTGACACTGTGCTCTTAAATAATCCTGCTGATTTCTCCACACTTCCTTCCCTCTACCAGCGAGACATTTGAGAAATCAGTTTATTTAAATTGGAAGAGGAGATATTGCACCCTGAGAGAGGCAACGGGAGGAAAATTCTCTGTCAGAAGTAGTTGTGGATTTGGAGATGGCTGGTGAATTAGATTTTTTTTTTTACTTTTAGGCCCGTTTATTTTGGTTCAAGATCCACTGGTGTCAGTGTGGAAGGGATAGATGTCCTCCCAGTTTCATGAAAATACGTTTTGGCAGTGGTGATGTACTGACAGAAGGCAAGAAAATTCCATGTGTGAGGATGTTGGTGATTGGAACAACAGAAATATCGAGGTGATACTGCAATATCCTATGTAACAAGGGCAGTAAATTGACTGTTCCTTCTCTTTATGGTAAAAGGATATTTTTTCTACTTAAAAAGGCCTTCACCAAAAACTGAATGTCATTCTTTTGGAAGAACTATTAATGTGCTTTATTAATTAGGAGGAATGGGTGTGCTGGGAAAAAAGTGTGTTCTCCCCTGAAGCAGCCGAGTTCAGTGACTTTGGGGTGGGTTTGCAAGAAGTGCAGCCGGGTTCTTGGGCTGAGCTTGGAGGGTTCTCCTCTTTGCTGCCGAGTTTGGCTCATTATTTTGATCTTCCACGCAGCTTAAAGGCTTTTTCACACGAGAAGGATCTTGCCACATCCTGCTCCTCAGCAGGAACAAAGCGCTGCTGGAGCCGACTCTGACTCTGCCCAAAGAGCCCCGAACAGAAGTCGCTCCTCGCGTGATCCTTCTTGTAAAGAGCATTGCAGCTGACAGGATAATGGGGTTTCTTAGGCTGCTGGTGACGTGCCAACAGGGTTTCCTTGGCAGTGCCATTCTTCGAGGAGCCGTGGATGCTGATGTAAACACAACTGAAAGCTTCACACAGCCCGGGCCGAGCGCGGGGCTTGGAATCTGCTGCTCATGCCATGCTGTGCAGGACATTTTTCTTCTGCTCTGTCTATTTAAATCTGCTTTCCCAGGCTTGTAGCTGACTTGAATGGGTTGTGCTGTTCAGGGCAGGAAAGTTGGGCTGGTGTCTGCATGGAGGAGCTGTGCTGCTCCATGGGGCAGCCTCCCGTTTTGGGGATACAGAATCGTGTTTGGGATGGGGCTGTGCAGAGCAGGTTCAAGGGTTCTGAACAAGGTGTTTTGGTTGCCATTAGTCAGGTTTGAAGGGGATGAGCAGGTAAACCCAAGCCTGGCTCTGTGCTGCTCCCAGAGCTGCTGCTGCCTCCGTCAGGAGTGCGTCGGGAATTTGGTGGGAGTCTCCGCCAGCCAAATTACAGGTGTCGCACACTAATTGGAGGCTGGTAAAAGTTTAATAATTGTATTGCTTTGCCTTTAAGTAGTGGGATCCTGCTCTGGTGACTAATCCTGTTTAATAGTGACTGTCCTCGAGTGAGCACTTGGGAGTGCAGTGACTAGGGATTCTGTTTCAGATTTCGGTGCTCTGGGAGAAACAATTTATTTTGCTTTCTTGAGCAGCCTCCACTTTCTCTGCTGCTTTTTCTGTGGAATGGGAGTAACGTCCTTGTGAATACACACTTGGTACTGGCTCTTTAGGAAAACCAGGGCAGGAGGGGTGTGTGAAATCACCTCATGATTTTTGAAAGATTCATTCTTGCGATTGATTTTTCACTGTGCATGGTTGGTTCTATTTTTCAGTTGGGTTTTGTTTGAGGAGGGATCTCGTAAGTGCTAATGCCTCCATCAAGTTCTCTTTCTTTGTCTCATCATGCATAATCATCGACCTCATCGCGCTGTGACTTGGAATAGCATTATCCCATCTGGAAATACATAATTACTGTGCAGAGTGAGGTGCCAACTGGGTTAGTTTCTGTGCTGTGTTTAAGGGCAGGTCAGAGTTGCTGAATACTTGGTGTGAGCAGCTGTGTTTGATCACTAGATAGGGCAATAATTGCTCTTCTTTCTTCTCCCTTTCTTGCATCTTACTCAAGAATCTAGGATTTGATTAGGAAAAGTAACTTCAGGTCCAGCTGGACTGAACCAGGCTATGTGTCCAAACTGACCTTTGGTATGGCTGGACAAGGTGTTGCTGTGGAGTCAGGATGGGAGCAGAGTTACCAGCAAGGAGTCCCTGTGGCACTTGGCTTATGTTAAAAATTGAAGTCAAGAGAATTATTAAATATTGGCACCTGAGAGCCAAGAGAAGGTGGGTGACAGGAATCACGCACAGGATTAAAACCCACAGTAACTTCTATTTTAATCTCTTTGTTTTTATTCCTGGGCTTGATTTGGAAAATCATCTGTCCACACTTGTCTGTCCCACGTAGAAAGTGCAGGCTGCCAGAGCAGGCAGAGTTTGTGTGTAATCTCTTGTCGTTGGGCTGGACAGGCAACTCCTGGGAGAGCGTTATCAGCACTCACAGCTCCAACAATTCAGTGTGTACCTGGAGGGAGACAATGCTCAACCTGCCTGAATCAGGGGCTGAATCACAGGGCTGTCACAGTTTAGTCATTTCCTGGGAAACTTTGCTTTTCAGTCTGGTGGGAGAGTGTGAGGTCTGCACTTGTGCCGGGGGTTGAATACCTGGGAATTTCTGCTGCTGCCTGTGAGCAGGAGGTTAGTCAGCAAAAAGAATTATTCAGGGCAGAATCACTTCAGCTGGGTTATTTAATGCTCTGGGAGTTGTCTTGCTTTACTCAGCTCAGCTGGTTCTTGGGTACGTGTGTGTGACACTGTCTGTGTCCCCTCCTGCAGATTGTTCTGGTGCAGGGCTGGTGTTAAAACTCTGCAGTGCTCCTGCCTCTCAACTCACATGGTTCTCACTGACTGAGTATTAAAAATAGATGAAAACATTTCTCCTGAACAAATTTTGTAAAATCCTGTGTGTGACAAAGCCTTGGGTTTGTTGCATTCGGGAGGGAAAATGGGTTTTCCCCCAATGACAAGTTGTAGCTATTTAAAGGATTTTTACTAAGATGGGGTTACACGTAAGATTCATTATTTGTATATGGGATTCAACTGTTTATGTGCATGTGCTGCACATAAATTTTATGGGTAAAGTAAAATTTATATGGCTGCACTTCGCAATAGAATATCTCATATAAAGTTGACTTTGGTGATTGGATTTTGCAGGTGCTTGTTTGAGGCAGTTGAGCAGAGCCTGTGTTTCGGGTTATCAGGGCTAACACAATTTACTGATGGAGTTGAAGGTTTTAAAGAGTTTATCTTCAAGAGTCTTTGGAGCCTTTTTAAAAGCATTTTACCTTTTGGAAAGGCAGATGTTAGCTGTGCATTGGCAGCATGATTTGTGTGGCTGATCACAGAATCGCAAATCCTTGAGGCTGGAAAAACCCTCCAAGGTCATCGAATCCAACCTGTGCCTGATCCCCACCTTGTCATCAGCCCAGAGCACTGAGTGCCACATCCAGTCATTTTTTGGACACCTCCAGTGATGGAGACTCCAAACCTCCCTGGGCAGCCCCTCTCAATGTCTAACTGCCCTTTCCATGAAGAAATTCCTCCTGATGCACAAGTGCATTGTGCATCCCATTGTCCCAGCTGAGGATCTGAAAGGCAAAGTCTTTCTGGCTCTTTAGTCCTTATGTAGAGGTGAAGAAGAGGTTGTTTGACCAATGTACCTGAGAAAGTCCCTTAAATAAACTTTAAATAGAAATCCCAGGATGCAGTGATGCTGTAGGAGCCGCACACGGTCACAGTGAGCACATTCCCATGTGTGCTGTGAGAGGAGAATCAACCAGAGCACAGTTACACCCACGAGAGGCTTTTTATTCCCAGTCCTAACTCCCAAAGCCTCTGAGAACTCATTTTGCTGACCTTAGATAATGCTATTTTCAGCAGAAATGCCCATGATAAGTGTCTTTGTGTGGGGGAGGTCGAGCTGGTGACACCTCCTTGTCGCTGATGCCCCCAGCCCAGGTGTACAGGGGGAGCTGAACCCTGTCCTCAGCTCACCCACTTGGTGATGCATCACATATGGCCTCGAAGATTACAGCTGGAAATACACAGCCCAGACGGGTGAATCGAGGACACTGGATCTGCTGCAACTCGGAAATGCTGCTGGAAGATAAAGGGATTCTTCGGTATAGTTTCAGGAGTTGGATTTACTGCTTAAAGTTAAAACAACAAAAAAAAAAACCCTAAAGGTTTATGGCACCCAGTGAGTGACCCGGGGCGAAGAGCACCTTGTGACCCAGAATGACCCAGACCCTGAACACAGGGCCATGCCACAGAAACCTCATCTTGAATGGAATTCTTTAGAAATAATAAATGTTGAGATTAAAATAGTTTTAATTTGTTAAAACAACACTCCTAAGCCTTTAGAGAAGGCTTTTGGAGCCATAGAACAGAGCCCCCACAGTGCTGCAGCCAAGTGGCCTTGTTCTGCGTGTGTAAATTAATCTGGAGCTGATCTGTCTGTGAAACTTGTAACACCGAAGCTGGAGCAGTTTAATGCTTGTGCCCAACAAACACAGCTTTGTGAGCCCGGCTGGGCTCTCAGTGCCCTATTCATGCTCCGAGTGGGAGCACAATGGTGCTGTTAAAGGGAAACTGCAGAGCCCAAACCTGGGCTGGTTGTTTGGTGACAAGTGCAGTGAGTAAGTGTCAGAGCCTTGTCCAAGAGACAGGACTAACTCTGGTATTTGTGACTTATCACTTAAAAAATCAAACGAGGCCTCAGTCTCAGGAGTTACAGGTTTAACAGCAAGGAGCCAGAACCGAAGAAAGTCATGAGTTTCAGAGTTCCATGGCAATTTATAACTTTTCAGTCCAATAGACAATTAACACCAAACTTTGTTTTGATTTTATAACCTATCACCTTTGGTACTTTTTACTGCATTGCGTCTGTTCCTCGACCAGTAACTTGTTAGCTCACATACACTTCTATTATAACATCTAAATTCTTAACTTAAACTATAAAATCCTATTATCATACTTAAAACCCTTCACCATATCACCCAATACATTTTCTTGTTTATAACTATAGAAACATAGGTTTATAATTTTTCTACATAAGATCTGTATACCTTTATCATTACATCAGCCCAAGCTCTTTCCAGGGCTGTAAATTAAACTCATTAGTGTTTGTGGGGGTTTCTACTCCTCTGTTTCCCACAAGTAAGGTGTTATTTCTTTCAAGAAATCAGGCTTTTTCTGGAAGACTGTTAGTTCACAGACCTTGCTATTATCTCCAAGAAGGAAACCTGATATACAGCTTCACCCAAAGGAAGGAGGAGGGAATCTTTGAAGCTGCATCATCGTTTGGCCTCAAACAGAACGAGGCAATTGTCTAAACTTGTTCCAAATGTAGTTTTTGTGCTGCAGTTGTAGCTAAGAGTGGTAGGAGGAGTTTAAGGCCATTGCACAGGTACAGTCTATTTGAGCACACAGGCTCAGAAAAACAGGTTTAAATGTTGTGGTTTGGGTTGCTGAAGCCTGGGACTGAGGATGTCCCAGTTTTAACCCTTGGTAAAACCACTGGGGAGAGTGTGGGATGTCTAGAAGTTGCCAGTTCTCTGGGAAAATCACAGAACCCCAGACTGGCTTGAGTTGGAAGGGAACTTAAAGCCCATCCAGTGCCACCCCCTGCCATGGGCAGCGACACCTTCCCCTATCCCAGGTTGCTCCAAGCCCCATCCAGCCTGGCCTTGGACACTTCCAGGGATCCAGGGGCAGCCACAGCTCCTCTGAGCACCCTGTGCCAGGGCCTCAGCACCCTCACAGGGAGGAATTTCTTCTTAAAAAACGTGTGAGCCAGCTGTAAACACATAAATGAGTGATGACAGCATTCCTTACTGAGTGCTGGCCCGATGTCGTGCCCATTTTTTGCCCACAAGTGCACTTAGTCCTCACTTTGGGATTCTCAAACGTGCTACCTGCCACTCCAGTCACACTTGAAAGCCTTATCTGGAGGTGACGTGCAGCAAAAGAACATTCTGGACTTTCAGCAGCACTTCTGGTCTTCATTGTCTCGATGTTGGCACTCCAGGCTCAAGCCCTGCAGACCCAGGCTCTGTGTTCTGCTCTTTCAGAGCAGGTTTGAGATGATAAAACCTCGGGGAGATGTTGCCTGTCCTGTGCCTGGACATCAGCAGGAGAATAGGCAAGAAAGGTCAAGTCATCAGGTCATTTATAGGGGTGAGACCTGAAATCCAGATGCAGCAGTGATAGCAGAATAATGTCATTATTTTTGTTATAATCTTTTTATAGTGTTTGCTTTTAGTAGAGTAGCTGTCTGTGTTTTGGGGCTAATGGAAGTTCCAGAAGCACCACCAGGATTCCCTGGTAGCACAAACTGTTGGAAACATCAACAGATTTTTTATTTTTTTTTAAAAGCACACAAACATTTATTTTTAAACGCACACAAACTGCTTTCCAATTGGAATCTTTTCCTTGCTGCAGCCCAGTGTTTTGAGGCTTTGTTGGGGAGATGCTGTGCCCTACGTGATCATTTTCCTTAATTTCTCCACTGTAGTAATTATGGTTTTGTTAGACAGTAAATGATTCAGTGTTCTCATTCCATGGGGGAAGGGGAGCAGGGATGTTGAAAGAGGAGCATTGTCTGAGCTAGCAGGATTAGCGGGTGTTACCACCTTGCACTGATTGAGCCCCACTGGTTACAACAGATCATCAACGCTAATTGCTGAAAAGCAGCCTGGCGTCACCGGGTGGGGAGTGAGGCTCCCGGGGCTCTGGGCTTCTCTGGAGCAGGATTTGAATACAGGTGTGACATCCAGGCTGATCAGGTGTCCTTCCCCGGGCTTCCCAATCTCTGGCATTGCAGGCTCATCCTTTCTCTTGCACTCCCAGCCATCAGAACGTTCCAATTGGATTTGCGTGATGAGGATCAATTCTATATTCCTGGTCATTTCTGGTCCTAATTTCTCATGAAATTAGGAGGATCAGATGATGATTGCAGTGGTGGGAAGGGCTGTGTTTACTCCTGCTCTGTTCCAGGCACTGGTTGCCTGTGGAAGCTGAAGGCGTCGCTGCGCCGGAGCTGTCGCTGCAGCAGAGGTGGCAGGAAGGAAGAAGAGCCTCTTCCTCCACCACAGCAGCAGCTCAGCTCGCTCTCATCTCTCCTCTAAAACCCCGAAAACTACTTCCCTTTGAGCAGAACTCCCTGGGCTTCCCAATCTCTGGCATTGCAGGCTCATCCTTTCTCTTGCACTCCCAGCCATCAGAACGTTCCAATTGGATTTGCGTGATGAGGATCAATTCTATATTCCTGGTCATTTCTGGTCCTAATTTCTCATGAAAATTAGGAGAAATTTCTCATGAAATTAGGAGAAAATTTCATTTCTCATGAAATTAGGAGGATCAGATGATGATTGCAGTGGTGGGAAGGGCTGTGTTTACTCCTGCTCTGTTCCAGGCACTGGTTGCCTGTGGAAGCTGAAGGCGTCGCTGCGCCGGAGCTGTCGCTGCAGCAGAGGTGGCAGGAAGGAAGAAGAGCCTCTTCCTCCACCACAGCAGCAGCTCAGCTCGCTCTCATCTCTCCTCCAAAACCCCTAAAACTACTTCCCTTTGAGCAGAACCCCATTTCCTGGGCAGGGCCTCAGCCTGGGGAGGCTCAGCCTTGGCTCACTGCTGATATGGGTAAATACAGAGTGAACTGAACAGAAACGGGAGCTGGGAGGGAGCCAGGAGAGTCTCAGCACTGCTCGTGTTTTAATTTCTTCTTTGAGAATGAACAAACACCATTTTATAGCCAAATTATCAGCTCTCGTTTGCTTTGCTGGTGTTTCTTTGTAGTGCCCTGTCTTCCATCTGCCTGGAGAGGGGTTGTGGTTCTCAGGGTGGGTTTTGAGCTCTCTGGGAGAATTTAGTACCACCCAAAGTGTCACAGAGTGTTTTATTTGTGGAAGGCGAGTTAATGATTGACCAAGTTGATGTCAGAGGAGTGAATGGTTCCAGAGTCTGCAGCCCTGTTGTCCTGGTGCTCTTCCTGTGGCTGTAATTTATGATATTCCAGGAGGAAGTCCATGTTTGTGTCCAGATCTCACCATTTCCATTTCCTGCAGATCAGCAGAAGAGGAATAGGGTGACAGAAAACTTTTCCCTTAGTGATTCTTTCGTTTCTGTGTCAGTGGATTGGTACCAAATTTGGACTCTGCATGACCAGAAAAGAGGTTTTCTTCAACAAATTCATTCCACCTGTGCCATGTGTCAAAGAGACACTTGTTCCCAAGGCTGGATATGCTAATTTGATTAGCACATTAAATACTGACAGCTGTGGTTGCAGTAGTCAAATCACCACGTCCACGAGGTGACTCTACACCTGCCACCCATCCCTGCACATGAGGTTTTTCCTGCGAGGACAATCCCTGTGTCTCGCTGGAGCTTTATTTCAGGTAATTGTGGATGGTGCTCCACAAAGAACTCGGATTTATCTCTTTCCCCAAACCTTTCAGTCGCTGTTGCCCAGTTCCACTTCAGTAGGGCTGGTCTCAAAATTGAGGCTTTATGTTTTCTAACCCTGTGCAGGTGTTTGAGACTGTCAACCTGTTTGTCAAAATCATGGTTGATCTATGTTTTTATGTTATAACAACGTAAAAATTCAGATGGAATTGGAAATTCAGCACTAGGAAGATAGAGCACTGCCAGGGAGACCCAGGAATCTATCACCTTCATTGTATTTATTGCTTGACTTTTTCTCCTTGGAACTCCCTGCTTTTTGCCAAATAGCATTAGGCTTTTATTTTTTTATTGGATTATGCTCAGAGAATCCTTTTTACAACAATAATATCAACGATGTGCATTACATGGCAGTTGAGGTTGCAAGTAGTGTTGTGGCCTGAGTTACCTTCTTGTTTCGCAGTAGTATCTCACCTTGGCTTCAGATTTCCAAATGCAAGCCCTGGAACCATGCTGCTTGCATTCCAGTGTGGATGGGTTTGTTTTCTTGGTGGGATATTGGTGTGGAATAAGTAATTAAAGAGAATTCTCTGCTTCCCAGCATGTGAAACAGAATGGGTAGTAGTTAAAGTTCTGGTATTTGTTCAGAATGTATTTACATTATTTGTGTACGTTGTGTTCCTTAGTAATTCCAACAATTTTCTGTGGCAAATGTTTCATTATATGTAGTGTGTAACCACCAATGTCAAGAGCACAATTAAATCTTGTGGAGAAATTAATCACAGAATAACAAGCTCTAAACAAACCCGTGGGTTGGCTTATGAGGAGAAATCCCTCCCCTTTCTGTGTACCTGTGTTTTCCTGCAGTGTCCATCCCCTGGCTCCGTGTGCCTCCCAAATGGACACGCGTGTCCTGGCAGCCCAAAGGGTCACCTTGTGCTGGGGGCTGCCAGGTCCTGGCCGGGCGAGGGAAGGGATTGTCACACTCTGCTCTGGCCTGGGGCAGCCTCACCTCCAGTCCCACGATATCAAAAAGATCTAAAGCTGTTGCAGAGGGTCCAAAGGAGGGACACAGGGTGAGGAGGAGCAGCTGAGGGCACTGGGTCTGTTCAGGTGGAGAAGAGGAGACCAAGGTCAGACCTCACTGGGGGCTGCAGCTTCATCCCGAGGGACAGCTCCCATCTCTGCTCCCTGGGACAGTGACAGGACACCAGGGAACAGCTGGAGCTGTGCCAGGGGAGTTTAGGTTGGATATCAGGGAAAGATTCTTCTCCTTTATCAGGCACTGCCCAGGCTCCCCAGGGAATGGGCACAGCCCTGAGGCTGCCAGAGCTCCAGGAGCGTTTGGGCACCGCTGCCAGGGATGCACAGGGGGGGATTGCTGGGGTGTCTGTGCAGGGCCAGGAGCTGGACTGGATGATTCTTGTGGGTCTCTTCCAACTCATGATTCTCTGAAAACTGCCTCTGGAAGTGGAGGCAGACGTGGGCAGAGCTGCTGCAGTCACTCAGCACCTTGTCCTTGGGCACAGGGAGCTCGGTTGGACGTGTCCCTCTCCCTGCACGTACCTGTCCTGGGAGCGGGGTGAGCGTCACCTGAGCTCTGCACTGCAATCAGGAGCTAAAATTACTGCTTTGCTTGGCATTTCAGTGCTTCGTGGACATTCTCCTTTTCAGCTGCTGGGATTTGTTTGGACTTGTTGGGCCCTGACTGAAACGTGGTGTTAGAGGAGTGAGATAAAGCTCTGTGTGCAGATGCACACCCTGCCCTGAGCAGCGTGAGCCAGAGAATCGTGGAATGGTTTGGGTTGGAAGGGACTTTAAACCTCATCTCATTCCCCCCCTGCCATGGGCAGGGACACCTTCCACTATCTCAGATTGCTCCAAGCCCCATCCAACCTGGCCTTGGACACTTCCAGGGATCCAGGGGCAGCCTCAGCTTCTCTTGGCACCCTGTGCCAGGGCCTCCCCACCCTCACAGGGAGGAATTCCTTCCCAATATCTTATGTAAACCTCTGTCATTTTGAAGCCATTAAGTTTGAGTCCCACTCCAGCTCTGAAACTCCTGGTCTCGATGTTTCAAGTGCCACTGGTGTTGGAGTGCCCAGCACTAAGGAGTGGAGTCCATTCCCTTTCCAGGCATTTCACAAATCACCTTTGGAACCAAACTGGGCACTTAGCTGGAATGTTTTAGCAGAAATGCTGGTGGTGTTGGGAGGCTTAGAGCCTGGAGCCTGTAATCCCCTTTTGTGGTGTGGCCCCCGGCGCTGGCAGGAGGGGACTGGCAGGAGGATCCTGTTCGGAGCAAACCCCGAGGCTGGAGCTGCTCCAGGGCTGAGGCTCTTCCCTCTCACTTCAGGCTCACGGCAAAGAAAACATCCTGTTTGTGATCACTCACTCCTCGTCATCGTGTAACTGTGGCTTGATTTTAGCTTGATACCAAATAATTCTGTTTCCTTAGTGCTGTGTGTTTGATCACTCCCCATCTCCGGGAGATGGGAGGTTGGAAGTGCCGGGCAGGCTACGAAGAGGCTTGAAACGCTGCAGGGCTGTTTGTTTTAATCTCTCCAAGGTTTCAGTCTTTCTTGTGGTTCTGATGTAATGTGAGAAATTAAAACAAAAGACAGCAGCCAGATGGTGCATCTCCAGGATCAGACAGATTAGTTTTTTAAAGAGGGAAAAGTTTACAAATGCTTATTCTGATCTCTAGAGTAATCACTCTAATAGTAATCACTCCAGAGGGGATTCTCTCCCTCTCCTCTGCCCTTGTGACAGCCCACCTGGAGTCCTCTGTCCACTTCTGGGGCCCCCAGCATAAGAAGGATGTGGAACTGTTGGAGCAAGTCCAGAGGAGGCCACGAAGTCAATAAAGGGACTGGAGCACCTCCCTTATGGAGACAGGCTGGGAGAGTTGGGAATGGAGAAGAGAAGGTTGTGTGGAGACTTCCCAGCACCTTGCAGTGTCTGAAAGGGAGAGTTGGGAATGCTCAGCATGGAGAAGAGAAGGAAGGTTGTGTGGAGACTTCACAGCACCTTCCAGTATCTGAAAGGGCTGCAGGGAAGCTGGAGAAGGACAACTCATCAGGAACTGCAGTGACGGGACAGGGGGAACGGGTTCAAACTGAAAGAGGGGAAGTTTGAGTTATATTTGTGGAAGAAATTCCTCCCCATGATCCTGTCCACCTGGATCATGGGCTGTGCTTGCTGGGCAGGAGTCTGGAAGTTGACTGTCCATCCTTGCCTCAGTTTTTGGAGATGCCCTAAGTAGCTGCTGGAGTGGCCTCGCTTTGTTTGCTGTTTGATGAGTTGAAGATGAGGCTCTGAATTTGCACTTCCCCTTCACCCTGCTGGTTGGGAGTTATCCCACTTTGTTCTCCTAAGTTGTTTTGTGGTTACAGAATATTTTCATGCACTCCCAGTTTCCCTTTTTAGGTTTTCACTGCTTTGATATTCCATGTAGATAGCTGCTCTGATCCAAGTTATTGCATTTAAATAGTGGATAGTGTAGGTCTCTGATCCCAAGGGAAACTGCAGAAGTTCTGTAAAATGGAGCTTTGAAATCCTAATGTACTTGGATTTGAGTTGAGTTTCAGGTTTTCTTCAGCTGTGTTCAGGTGAAACCTTCATGGTGCTGAAAAAAAAAAAGCAAGCAGACCTCAAATTGAAAAATTCTGATGTGATTAAATGAGTTTTCTTTGCTTGTTTTTAGGGGACATTACACAGAAGGGGTATGAGAAGAAGAGAGCAAAGCTGCTGGCTCCATATGTTCCCCAAACCCAAGGTAGGTCCTTGTTTGGGCTGGAATCAGGATTTTGTAGAGCTGTGACATTAAAGGGATCTGTGGAGTGGAGCACTGAAATGGTTCTCGAGGACCATTCTGGAAACATTCTCAAAAATGTCTGAACTGCAGTGTTGGTCTGTGCTGTGTCCTTCAGCCATCTTAATGCCTTGTTGGAGAAACATTCGGATTTTCAGAATTTGTTGCTTTATTTTACCAGAGGATCTGAAATCACGTCCTTTGGGTACAATTGTTTCCTTTGGTTCAGAGACCAGCAGCTCAGCTGGTCGTGTGTGAGATAATTATATATAATTGTAAACTGAAGGACGTGGCTGAATGTGTGTCTAATCATTATTGTGGGGCTTACCCAGAATAATTGTCACTGATATGCTGGAGATGTTCAGCCATTAAAAACTGACGTGTCTGCTTCTGACTTGGGGCAGTGACTGGATGTGATGGGGAGTCCTGAATGGACCTACTGGAATTTACTGAGCCTGGTCTACTGCCAAGAAAAAATTGATAAAGAGTAAAAGCTCAAAGTGCATTTATTGCCCGTCAACACCACGGGACTGGTGGGAAATGACAGCAGCTCCCTTCGGGCACTTGATGGGGGAACATAAAATTGTCATGTGGCAATTTCCAGGCTCTTCCACCCCAAACCATTGCCCAGTTGCTGCTCTCCAGCTGGTTCTCAGGTTGGATTTGGTTGTTTATTCATCTCAAGCTGGGGCTCGTTCCCTTGTTTGAGATTGGGTTTTACACCCCAAAGATCAGTGTGTTCTGTCTGAGCCACGTGCTGAAGGGAGCAAGGCAAGCAAAAATTGTAATTTAGCCTTCAAAATGGAGATTTTGTTACAAACAGCTCTCCATGTGCTGAGGACTCCCTGGAGCAGGATGTGATGGGAATCTCAGCGACTTGGCTGATGCCTATTTATCAAATCTATTTCTGTTACTTAAAGAAACCAAAAAACTAATATACACATGACTAATCCCTCTTGATAAGTAGGTATTTGTTGAGCAGGTTTTACAGTCCTCAGGCTAGTATTTGTGCCAGTGGAGATCTCGAGTCTGAGAGGGAAATTGGGAGTCCTTGGGTGGTTCAAGAGCTCTTGGCAGCAGCCCTTTTGTCCCGAGTCTTCTGGAGGCTGAAGATGATACAATCCTGGCCCCAACCCTGGCACTGTGCACATGTTTGATCTGCCTCAGAAAATGTTTAATTAGGAGGGGAAAAAAAAGTGTTTGGCGAGACTGGGCTGTGCTGTGTTAATTGTGGGGCTTTGACAGCTGCCAGTGGAGCCGAAGTCCAGGCAGAGGCCCGGGATGATGGATGGAGTTCCCCAATTAACCCAGAGGTTTTGATTGCCCTTCCGGCCCAGCTCTCCAGCTTTTTATCCATCTCACACCCAGCTGCCCCAGTGTCTGGGAATCTCCTGTTGTAAAAACCCTGTGGAAGTCATGCGTGAGGGATTGGGAATCAGGTCACCTTGGTAATGAGAAGAAAATTAATTTAGTCCACAACAACAACAAAATCCTTGGTGCTGGCGTTTAATGCCATTTCTGTGAGCTCTGGCCCGATGTTGGCTGATGGAGTGGCTCCATTTCAGGGATGTGAGATGAGAGGAAGGGAGGGGAGGTGACATGTCAGGGCATGTCAGCAGGATAATTCAGGAGGTTCTTACTGCTCAATCTGTGCTCCTCCATTCACGTGGCCTCTGGGAGCTCACCTCGTTATTCTGGAGTTAAGGCAGCACTGTTAATTACCTAAAGATGCATTTTTTTCCTGGTGCAATATCCATTAAGGTCCATCTAGCTGGTAACTCTGAAAAGTCTCTGCAATCTGCAGATCCCAAAATCTGAAGTCCTTAATTCCAGGGAGTTCTCCATGGTAACTCCTGAAAAGTATCTGCAATCTGTGAATCCCAAAATCTGAAGTCCCCAATTCCAGGGATTTTTCCGTAGTGGGAGACAGCAGCAAGCACAGCACATGAAACCCATGGAGCCGTGCCTGGAGCTGGGCCAGGTGTCTCTGGGTTCTGGGAGTGTGTTCAGGCTGCCCTGGAAACCCTGCAGACTCAAGCTGGTTATTTCCATGTTTTTATGGGCATGTAGCTTGAAAAAAAACATCTTCAAGGAATAGCCAGTCCAGCCCCAGCACTGCTGTTCCATTCCATCTGCAGACAGCAGTGACACGTTTGCAACTGCTTCCTTGTGCATGTGGCACTTGCTCTCCTCGTTATTCATGCAAACATTTATCCTTGTTGATCTCCTAATGGTTCAGTCTCTGAATCTCTAAATCTTTGGCCCTTCACCAAAACACAGGAATCACAAAGCAGTCAGTTCTCATTAGAAAATAAAGACAGTCAACAAATCCGTGGCATCCTTCAAAGCCAATCTAAAATAATTCATTTTCCATCTCTCTGTCATATTTGTCATGTTTCTGCCAGCAGAAAGTGCAGCTGTAGCAGGATTATTCCGAAGGGAGCGCTAAATAAATCACCTGTCACCTGCCAGGCTTGGCTCACTTGTGCTGCTTTGTTGTGTAACCAGCAGTGATTTACACTCCTTCCTCCTCTGTGTCTGAGCGCTTTGTGAGGCCACTGGAACATGTTCTCGTGTCAGAGCAAAACACTGAAACAAAGAGCTCGTTCTCTGTGTGTCATGTCACTTAGAGGCACCTCTGATCCCTTCCCAACTGGAATGTCATGTTTGCCCTGTGATGCCCCACAGAGATGAGAGCCTTTTACAAGACTTACGAAAGAGAACTGAATATGAATTTAATAATTCATTTAAAATAGTGTTAAATCTGCTGCTGACATCTAGTGGGTGCCTGAATTGGTAAATACTCGAGTGATGAGAAAACACGAAGCTTTTCTGTTTGCTCTGTGAAGTCGTGTTGTCTTTGGATCAAAATAAAACTGTGCTGGGTTTGATGAAGGCAAATAAATGCTACAAAGATGTTTTAAACTGGTTATCAATGGAATGTTTTCCAGAGTGACAGGAAGGGACACAAACTGATGCTTTTGGATGTGGGTGAACTGAGATTTTGAATTTATAATCTTGCTCTGGAGCCCAGGTTCTGCAGCTGAACCACAGAGATCTCTTTTCCTTTTCCATTCAGCTTTTTGTGCCATTTGCACAGGGGATGAGGGTGTTTTGATAAGCAAATACAGGATTCTGGTATATGTTACTATATCCAAAAAATACCAGTGGAAAGGGTATTGTTTGTCCCAATGGAATAATTGTTTGTCCCCCTAATGTAGTTTGAGGATTTCTGGCTAGCAGATCTCCTCTTTAACTAGAAATAAAGGTTCTCAGTTTTTGGCATGGTAGTTTAAAGAATCATTAACAATCCACGATTAAGTGGGTTGTTAGTTTGCTCTAACATTCAATAATATTCCAATAATATTTTGCTCTTTGGGATTTTAGAAGGGACAGGAGGTGGATGAAGGAAGATAAAGAATTAAAAAAATGTCTTTCTACAAGAGATATTGAGGGGCTGGAGTGTGTCCAGAGATGGGAACAAAGCTGGGGAAGGGAGAACTCCTGAGGGAGCTGGGAAAGGGGCTCAGCCTGGAGAAAAGGAGGCTCGGGGGGACCTTTTTATTCCACAACTCCCTGACAGGAGGGTGGAGCTGGTTGGGGGTCAGGAGGTTTGGGTTGGACATCAGGAGGAGTTTCATGGAAAGGGACGTCAGGCATTGGAAGGAGCTTCCCAGGGAAGTTTGGAGTCCCCATCCCTGGAGGGGTCCAAGGAATTCCTGGAGGTGGCACTCAGTGCTCTGGGCTGGGGACAAGGTGGGGATCAGGCACAGCTTGGGCTCGATGCTCTGGGAGGGCTTTTCCAGCCTCAGGGATTCTGTGATCCTGCAGAGATTCCTGCAGCTGGTTCGGGGTGATTTGCTGTTATTGTGAGTCCCTGAGCTCCAGGCACTCACCTGAAGCTGTTTACCTGAAACCACACACCTCAAGAGTGGTGTAACTGGAACTGAAGCCCAGGATTTGTGGTTTCCTCTCCATTTCTCTGATCCTTTGGTAGTTTGTGAGGATTCCGAAGCAGCGCATGCTTCCATGACACAGTTGCTCTTGTTTTTGCATGACTCCAGGTGACAACCTGGAGGAAATTACAGCTGGGTGACCTCTGGGTTTTAGTTTTCAAAGCTTCCCTCTGACACACAGATTCATTTTAGAACTCCAGTAGCAACAATTCCGAGTTGCTGTTGCTGAATTATGTAAAATGGTGATCTTTTATCAGATTATCTATTTTGCTCCCTGTTTTAATGGGAAAAACAAACTTTTCCTGGATGATAAAGCCACACACTTGGCATGCTGAAAGCCAGAATCAGACAGCTGGAGGTCTCCTTGGGTTGGTGATTATTGGGAACAGCAAAGGCCCTTGCTGCTGGTTTATTACTGGTTTTGCAGTCAATAACAAGCGCAGGTCACTGGGACACCGAGTGACAAACCAGCTTCCCAACATCCACAACGCTCTCATGGGAAAAGGGAAAAGCATGGTCCAAAAAAGCTCCTTTTATTTCCTGCTGCGTGTTTTCCAGGGGTTGATCCAGCATTACAGAAGGAATCCAGACCTCAGATGCCCGTTCCATCTGCAACTCCAGCCCCAGCATCATCATCCTCCTCATCCTCATCCAAATTCCACCGAGCTCGCTCAGGGGGAGCCAGAGATGAACGTTACCGATCTGGTAAGGGCAGGGACAGGAGTCCCCTGGATTCCTCTGCATGGGGAGGAATGTGCTGTGTCTTCTCAAGGAATCAAAATTATGATCTGTCTGCTGATGGAAAATTGTGATCTGTCTGCTGCTGGTGGTTCTTTGCAATGAAACATCAGACTGTGGGGTGCAGCTGCTGGATCAAAACCACTTATAAGTAGAAAAAGCAAATAACCCCACCCTGATTTTCTGGCTTGATGCAAATTGTTTGGTGCAAATTGTTGACAGAATGGAGAAAAAACTTCTTTAACCATGTGTGTAGGTGATCACATTCAGCTCCAAGGAGCGGCAGGAAGGGCTGCCCAGCACCTGCTGAGCTCCTTCTTCGCTTCAGGAGAGGAGAAGGTGTTGGCACCTGTTTTTTGTTCCCTGGTTTTGTTTTTCACTTTACAGTAACAAGAATTAAGTTTTCTTCTCAACCCAGGCAAATAAAGTTTATTAAATCTCCCTTCTCCAGTGACACCGTCATATGCCACCATTTCATGGAGCGTTAGGAGAGCCTGGTTTGGGTTTTGCAAAAGCATAATTAAAATAAATTAATCTGAGAAATGAATGTAGATGAGCTCTCCCAGGTCATAGCTGGTTTTTAATAAGTTGATTTCTCCTCACCAGCGATGTGTCTTCCTTCAAAGAGCTCTGGGGGTTGCAGAGGGATGGAAACCTCCCATCCCAGCCTGTTTCAGTTCCTAATCAGCCTGTATTTACAGCCACAGTTAAACTTCCAAGATTTACATGTAATCTGCATCCATTTGGGAGCAGAAGGTTTTTCCTAAATCAGACAACTGTCACTTTATAGACCCGAGCTGCACCTGAGGCTGCACACACTATGTGCATATTCAAATGGTGCACAGGCAGATTTTAGGATAATCTTCTGCTGAGGGGAACAATCTGCCAGGGTTTCTGTAAAAGTTGCCAGAGACACGAGGATATAATGAGTTTAATCCAGAAATTTCCCGAGTAACAAACCCGGCCCTGCATTCAGCTCGCTAACTTCAGGAACCTCAATTAGTTTCCTTGTTTAAAAAAGAAAATAAAAGGTGATGCTACTCTTGGGAAGGCAGAAGAGTCACTGGGAAGGCGCTGAGAAGGGGGATGCCATAAACAGCCGTGGGGGAGTGTGGTGTGTGCTCCTTGCTGCTGTGTTGTTGCTAAAGGCAGCCTGTGCCCTTCCCTCTGTAGGATCTGTTGGATCCTGTAGGATCTGTTGGATCTGTGAGTGTTGGTTCAGCCTGTTTTGGACGGCCGGGACAGAGACTAGAGATCTCTTCAGTCAGGTCTTAGAGCATGGGGTTTATTGTGAAAGGGCGTGGGTTTAAGGGACCTGCCAGGAGCTGCCAGATGCAGCCCGAAGCAGGTCAGAGAAATAGGAGAGCAAGAGAAGGAGAGAGCAGAGAAGAGGAGTGGAAAAGACAGGGCAGAGAATGGTTGCCGTTTACAATACAATAAATCATCTTCTGTGCTGAATATTCTAATTTTCATTAACCAATCTAGAACATGCTACAAATTCTACAACATTTACCTATAACCTATAAGAATCATCGCATTACCATACGGCGTTGTATTTTAAACCCGAAAAACTACTTTTTGGACCCTCTGCCACGTTGGCAGGGTCTGCTCTGACCCTTGGACGTGTCTGCAAGCAGAGGGCTTTGTTTCATCAAAGGGGGATTACCTTCAGTGGCCATACCATTGTTTTCCAGTTGTTCAGTAACTGGAGTTTGGTATCTCAAAGCTTGTCTTCATTTCGATCTCGCTTGTAGTTTCCATATTCTCAGCATCTTTTGCCAGGTGATCATATTTATAAGGCTTTCCTATTTCATCTTCCCCACCCCCCTCCTGCAGACATCCACACGGAAGCGGTCCAGGCGGCGCTGGCCAAGCACAAGGAGCAGAAGATGGCACTGCCCATGCCAACCAAGCGCCGCTCCACCTTCGTCCAGTCCCCGGCGGACGCCTGCACTCCCCCAGGTGAGGCTGTGCCAGGGTGTCCCCCATCAGGGACACAGCTTCCAGACCAAAGAGCTGCAGTGCTCCCGGCGTTCCAGCTCCTCACACACCTGCAGGGAGTCTCTCTCAGGGCTGGGGAGTGACCTCTCTTCCAGGAGTTCCTTAAGAACCTCGTGGTGGGGTTTTTGGGATGCCCTGTGTGAGGAGTTGGGCTTGGATGGTCCTCGTGGGTCCAGCTCAGGGTGTTCCATGATGGTTCAAATTGGCCAGAGCTGAGCAGGCCTGGACTGAGGCCACTTCTGCTTCCCTCACACCTGTTTCTGATGGATGATTCACGTCTTGATTTCGTTAATGTTGAATGCTCAGCACACGAGAGGAGGGCTTGCAGCGTTGTTTGGTTCTGGGCAAGGACCTCGGAGGGGTCCGGTGGGATTCCAGGACTTGCAGGACTTCTCCCACCCCTGCCACGTGCAGGCTGCAGCAGAATCCCTGGATGACATGGTGTCTGTCACAATGCATGTGCAGCAGATATCAATAACCCTCTGTTTTCCAGCAGCTGGATGCACTGACTGACAAACGAGTCCGTGTGATTTTTGGCAGTGACTTCTATGTTGTGTCTCGTTGTGCAGAAGCATCGCAGCCATTTGGACTGACAAAAGTCATCCGAATGTTATGAATCCACATCTCCTGGTGAATTCATAGCTCTGAAACTGCTCTGCTAGACCATGTCACTCCTTCTCCTCCTCCTCCTCCTCCTCCTTACTTCCTGTTTTATCACACTTCCTTTCTCCCTTCCTTTCTGCGGGGGGCTGATGCATGTTCCTGGTGTCTGCTTGGGTCTCAGCTCTGTGCTCACTCGTCCAGGACTGCAGCACCTCCTGTGCTGTGGGAGTCACACCAATCGAGGTCAGCACTTACAGCATAGCTGGAGTCAGTCCTCTGCCCCAGCTCGTAACTCCCTTCCACTCTGGCAAGTGGGTAGAACATGATTTAGTAGTCTGATTTACCACTCGAGTGCAGGCAGAAAATCACTTTGAAGAACACCTAAATTTTAGGCCAAAGCCACCTGTATGTTTGTGTTTAGCACTGTACAGCTCAACATCTCAAGAACTGAGTGCTTGCTTCATGGTAATTAAATAATTAGTTCACAGTTTTGGGACAGCCGAGGTATCTGTGCTCTGGGACACACAGGAAGCAGTTCCTTGCTATAGATTTCTCTGTTTTGTTTTGGGGTTGGGCTTTCTGTTTGTTTTCTGCAATTGAAAGGGCCCCATTTAGAGCCCCAGACAAAAGCGTTTTCTGCTGTGGCCTTGGCACAGTTGTTTCCTGCGTTTTCTTTGTTCCTGGGACTTTGCAGTTTGACAACGACCCTGACCCCTCACTTTCCAGTTCAGAACGCCCAGAGTTAGGCAAAACAGCATCTGATATCATGGAATGTGAATGGAAAAGTAATGAGAGTTAAGTTCTAGGCTTGGAGACCCCAGGGGAAGGATGTTGTCTGAGGAGGTGAATCAAACAGGGGTGAGTGTGTTCCCACTGACAATCCTGCTGCTTTAACCTCTGGTTTGGCCGACGTAACAGCCCGTGGAAAACAGATCTTCCTGTGAAAGCCTGTGCTGTTGATATGTGATTGGAAAGAGCATGTTCAGTGCCATGTGCTTTTCCCTAAGCAGCTAGATTTTCTTTCTGCTTCCACACAGACACGTCTTCCGCCTCCGAGGACGAGGGCTCGCTCAGGCGCCAAGCTGCTCTCTCTGCTGCATTGCACCAGAGCTTACAGAATGCTGAGTCTTGGATCAACCGATCTGTTCAGGGGTCATCCACATCCTCATCAGCATCCTCTACACTTTCCCATGGAGAAGGCAAAGGGACCAGTGGGTCACTAGCTGATGTATTTGCCAATACTCGAATAGGTAGGAGCTGGGTACCAACAGAACAATCGCTTCGAGTTCAGACTGTGTTGATAAAGCTGGAGTTGTCCATTGCAGAAGGGAAATTCGGAGCAAGAGTTTAGCTGGTGTTGATGGAACTTGCTAGGGTTGGTTGGAGTTGCACCGTCACGCTGTTGTTTTCCTGAAGAATTGCAGATTGAGGTGGTTGTGAAAGGGAGAGTGGGGAGCAGGAGCTTCTGGAAGCAGGGAAGACTCCAGGGACAGTGTGGACAGAGCAGGAGGCACAACTCTCTGTGTCCTGTGTTGCTTTATGTCTCCAGCTCTTGGGAGCTCCTGTGGGCACAAAGCTGCCCGGTGCAAGTGGCATTTTCATCTGTGTCCTGACCAATCCCTTAGGGGTGTCTGTGCCTGTGGAGTGGGGAAATGCTGTGTTTAACATCCTCATTTTGCTCTGAGCCCTGATGGTTTATTGTTTGCGTTAGATCAGGAAAGAAAAAGAACCAAACCCAGCCGTGTGTGTGAACAAATGAGCCTGTCACTAAAACACGGGGTTAGAGGAGTAAAGCTTTAGCCCAGCTCTTCCATGACTGTCTGAGGAATAACCAGAGCATCCAGGTACTGAGGAGACGGAGCAAAATCTACAGATCTGGATACCCCGGGCTCAGTTTTCTGAGGCTCTGAGGTGCTCCTTGCTGCTGATGCTTCTGTATGAAATGGCCAAGTTTGTTTTTGCTCTGTGTATGTTTGTCCTTTTTAGCTGCTGGTGAGGAAATTCCTGCACCGTAGGACATTGTCTGTATTTCATGTGCTCTCTGCTTCTGCTTAACTGGGTTGGGGCGAGCAGTGCATAGAAGTGCTGGTGATTTTATCTTCCACTTATTTATTTTTTTTTATCGCTGTTATTTTTGTTTGTTTATTTGCTGGGATGCAAATTGTTTCCTGAAATGGAAAACTGAGGAGATTGCCCATAAAATGCAGTCAATATAATTAATGTCTTTGAAGCAGAGAGGCTGTTTTTAATTGGAGCATGCAGAAGGCCACATTAGCTTTTGTAATGAATTAAGGTAACACAGCTTTTTACCTCCAGAATATCTACTGTCTAATCTAATTAGTGTCTTATGCAAAGCAGAAGCTTTGAATCTTCGTCAGAATTATATTTGCCACATTCATCCCGTGTTAACACCTGGTTTAAATGAACAGAACTCTCACATACACAATTCTGTACATCTCTCTCTCAAGAGCAATAAAAAGTCCTGCAGATGTTTGGATTGTACAAATCCATGTCCTTTCCAGTGATTTTAGAAGTTCAGTGCATGAGAAATCTTCTTTGCCACTGTGTCTCCAAAGGGATGCAGAAATGGGTTATTTTTCCTCCTTAGAAAAAGAGAAATCAACACAGAATCAACCATAAAACCCCATCAGTGGGAATTATTTAGGATTTGACTTCAGACTATCTGTAAAACCCAACCCATAGTTTCAGATTGTTGGGTTTTTCCTTTGTAAGCAACAGTTGCTGGTGCTGTTAAGCCAGAATAGAATATTCTTGCCCTATCAGATGATTGAACCTGCTGGGGTGTGTAGAGAAACCCCACATAAGCAAAAATCCCTTGTTTAAGAGACAGTTCCCTGGAGAATTCCTGCAGGATGCAGTTGCAGCCTGAAAGGCAGGACAGTGTCTTGCAACTTGAAGCAGAAGTAAGACCCAGCTCAATAAATCCAGTTCATTGGATTTATTCTGTAACTGCTGGACGAGCTCTGTAACCACCCAGCTGGAAGGGATTGAAACCCAACACGATTTTTGCTGATCTGCTTTGGTCAAATTCCCACGTGTTTTGTTTTCAAAAGCCCTCACTCACAAAAAAGCTAAATAGTAGAATTCTAGCAAGAGAGATCAGGCAATAGGTGAGGGAGGGATTTGTTCTGGACTTTGGATGTTTCAGAGGTCATGTGAATCTCAAACTTTTAAAAATCTATTTATTTTTTTGTTCCAATACTGAATGTCAAGAGATTGAGCTTCAAGGTTAGAAACCAAGAACAGGAATTCTCTTTTGCTGACATGGACAAAACCTTGTGCCTTTGGTTTCTGGTTTCCAGAACAGATAATGTGCCTCTTCTAGAGCTGCTGAACCTTTAGGAATCAGTGTGTTTAGCATTAATTTAGCATTAATTTAGCATAACCATACACCCAACCCATTCAACCCTTAGGATTATTGGTAACAGCTGACTGACGCTTGGCTCGTCGGGGATAATAAAAGGTGCATTTAGCAGCTTTCTTCTTTTTTTAGAAAGTTTCTCAGTCCCCCCAGATGTCACAGCAACTACCTCCACCCCCTCGGCACGGCCAGCAGCCATCGACCTCCCTCCCTCGGGGATCGTGAAGGGGATGCACAAAGGATCCAACCGCTCCAGCCTCATGGACACGGCCGATGGTACGTGGGCAATTCCCTGCTCCTGGCATTCCTTCAGCTCCCTGCAGCCAGAGCAGGAACTGCTGCAAGCAGGCTTTAGTGAAACTGGCAGCAAACTGCCTCACTTGGACAGGAAAAGAACCCACGTAGACACTTTGTCAAGAGGGAGCAGCAAAGAGCGGGGCCAAGACCCCAAACTTTATTTATATATGTTCTTAGAAATCCCCGTGGATTGGAGGGAGAAATTACCACCCCTCCATCACACTGGTCAAAGGAAAAATCTATCAAATGTCTCCGCCTAGGAGAAGTGGAATGCAAAAGCAGGGCTGTGTTTACAGAAAAGTGTGTGAGAAAACTCTTACAGAAAATGAAAACATCGAAGGCTGCAGAACTCAGGGCAACAGCACGTGGGGAATTCCCTGCTCCTGGGATTCCTTCAGCTCCCTGCAGCCAGAGCAGGAACTGCTGCAAGCAGGCTTTAGTGGAAACTGGCAGCAAACAGCCCAGCTCTCCTCAAAGCATTCCCTGAGAGAATGGGACAATTCCAGGTTTAAGTCACACGCAATTTTTCTTTTAGAGGAGGAGATTAATTCTGGCAAACCACATTGTTAAATAATGTGAAAATTGCCATCCCAGCCTTCCACATCCTGTGTCAGCTCCAGCCTTGGGGAATGGGAAGAAAGAGAAGCCTTAAAACAGCAGGTAGAAGCTTTTCCTGCTGGGAAGCAGTTCCACATGGGCTGGGGGAGAGCTGGTGGTTGAGTTTTGACTAAAAATTACCTTTTTTTAAAAAAGATTCTTCATCTTTTAACAACAGTTACATTTCTCTGGGTGCTAATCTAATATATGGTTTTGGAAGCCTTGGGAGCTGCTACCAGATCCTGCAACAGGGTTTTTTGAGTCAGAGAAATTACATTTCTCTGGGTGCTAATATATGGTTTTGGAAGCCTTGGGAGCTGCTACCAGGTCCTGCAACAGGGTTTTTTGGGTCAGATGTGGTATACAGCGTAAATAAACTTTTCAAATATTCCAGATTACCTCAAGTTTTTAGGCAGTAACAGGGGAACCCCGGAGCTGCAGCAGGGTTCAGAGAGGGCTTAAATCCCGTGGTTTGTTCTTCCAACTCCAGTTGATCTCGTTGAAGCACTTGAAATTGGAATGGTTTTGGTGGTGGCGTTAAGGCATTGCTGTGCCATGGTTGTGGTGCTGGCATCAGGGAGGAATTTCTTCGTGGGCAGGATTTGGAACTGCTCAGGGTCAGGGAGGTTTGCAGTCCCAACCCCTGGAGGTGCCCAGGGAGCCTCTGGACGTGGCACTCAGCTCTTTGGTCTTTCCCTCCAGGTGTTCCTGTGAGCAGCAGAGTCTCCACAAAAATTCAGCAGCTGCTGAACACCTTGAAAAGACCTAAAAGACCACCCCTGAAAGAATTCTTTGTGGATGATTTTGAAGAAATTGTGGAAGGTAATAGCACAAATGATGGTTTTATGCACATTTGTTACAATTAGACACTCAGGGAGCTGAGTTCTTTGTGCTGTTCTCCTCAAGGTTGACTCAGATTCACTCCATGAACAGTCTGACACAAAACCAGTGTTTGAAGTAATTCACTGTTCTGCTGAGCTTTGGGGGACCTCCTCCTCAACACTAAACTTCTTTAAAAATATATTTAAATAGATTTTTAAGCCCGCTTCATTTGCTTAGACTGTTTTAATTCATTACCCAAAGGGGATTGTCCTCACTGGTAATTTCATCCCAGCATTATTTTGTAAGGTTTTCTTTTCTCCAGTTCTGCGTTCCTTTCCTTACTGATGTGTTGAACACCTTTGAACAACATCCCGTGAGAAGACTCTGTTCATGATGTCTTCTTTTGAGCAAGGAAATTTCCTAGGAAATGGGATGGAATGGGTTATTAAACGCTTTTCCTCATTTCCTTTAGGTTTGCTTTCAGTTTATTTCAAGCTGAACTGTCAGGTGACAAACGGGCAAAGACGGGGAATATTATTTTATTTGGATTATATTAGAAATATCTCAATAGATACTGGAAATGTTGAATTTCTTTAGTTCCCCAGCCCGACCCGAACCAGCCCAAGCCCGAGGGCCGCCAGATGACCCCGGTGAAGGGAGAGCCCCTGGGAGTGGTCTGTAACTGGCCTCCTGCCTTGGAAGCAGCTCTGCAGCGCTGGGGAACCACTCAGGCCAAATGTCCCTGTCTGACAGCGCTGGATGTGACAGGAAAACCAGTTTATACCCTCACTTATGGTGAGTTCAGCCCTGCTCAGTGGAGAGAGCACAGGGCTCCTGGGTTTCGAGGGGTATGGGTATGAAAAAAGGCCTCAGGCTGGGAATTTCTTCAGCCCTCGCAGCACTTTGTGAAGATCCTTTTTCTCATTTAAAACAATGTTATAGTTTTGTAAATCTCTGCACCTGCACCTACTTCTCAAGGACTGTTGTGGCTTCAACCAGAAAAACATCCAGAAACGGATGTCTCAGAACTGGAGCAATCACCCCAAGGGGTGGGTGTCCGAGGGACCAACCATTTTATGCCATTCAACACACTTTCACCTATTAACATATAAAAGTTGTTCAATCTTCATTAAAACTCTCTTACTTCGGATAAATTCGTGGTGGCGTGGACTCTGTCAGCTTTAGCTCCTTGGCAGCCACAGTGACAGAGGGGTTCCAAAAACCTTCCTGGTCTTTGGGAGTGTTGTGGACAGAGCAGGGTGACTGTAGAGGGTAAAAACAGCCAAAATGTGAGCTGCTCTCTCGTGCTGCTCCATCCAGAGCTGTGCAAATCTCTGTTCTCTGTGTTGCAGGCAAACTGTGGAGCAGAAGTCTCAAGCTGGCCTACACCCTGCTTAATAAACTGGGGACCAAAAACGAGCCTGTGTTAAGACCTGGAGACAGGGTAATTAATGACTTTGGGGCTCTCTGCTTCTCTCCCTGGGCTAAAACGAGGGGGTTGGGGGCTGAAACTCAGCACAGACACCACAGTGAGACTCTAACCCAGGGACAGGCTGCTCAGGACAGAAATTGGTGTGATTTTTCAGGGGTTCTGGCTCCTCTGTGAGCAGCTTTTTGGCTCTGGGCTTTGAAATACATCTGAGGAAGAGCTCTGTGGGAAATGCAGGGTTTGATCTCTGTGTGAACCTCCACGTGCCCGGGCACTGCGTGAGGAGCTCAGGCACATTCCATACATTCTGTGGGAGGAAGAATGTGAAATAACACCAGGTTTTTCTTGAGTTTTAGTCACTCTAGATCTGGGTTTTGAAATTTTGACTTGTTTGGAGTAACAGCGCACGTGTGTGGGTTGCAGGTAGCCCTTGTGTACCCCAACAACGACCCCGTGAT
This sequence comes from Pachycephala philippinensis, assembly GCA_013397055.1. NCBI lineage: Eukaryota > Metazoa > Chordata > Aves > Passeriformes > Pachycephala > Pachycephala philippinensis. Next base: position 235,032 of record VWZT01015726.1, read on the forward strand.
GTTCATGGTGGCATTTTACGGCTGTCTGCTGGCAGAAGTGATCCCAGTGCCTATAGAGGTACCTCTTACCAGAAAGGTAACGTTGATGGAACTTGGAGGAGCCATGTGGGATGGAAACCCAGTCAGGCCATCAGCCTCTGACAGCGTTTCACAGCCCCCAGCTGCTGCCTGAGCTGCTCTCTACCAGCAAGGACCTTTGGGAGCCTGGAATGGCATTTCAGAATGGAAAAACATATTGACCAGAGCTGTGCTGAGCAGCTGGAGATGGTCAATTCTCCTAAATGATGCAGTCTTCACTTCCTTAGTGCAAATAATTTGTACAGAACAGATTATAGTGTGGATCTGGTTGATGGGAGGGGGCTCAATCCAGCTCTGCCAGGCTCTGACTTTGCTGGAGATGGAGGTGCTCAGTGTTCCTGAAGACTTCGAGGCACTTTTTGTAAATTATCTGCTCAACGAAGTGTTTTCTTTACCCTCACCAGAATTTTTGCACTGTTGCCATATTATTGCCATGTCAAGAACTGTATGAAACTATAGGATTTCATAAGAGGACACAAAAGCAAGAGGCTCATGGCAAACATTGTGGCAGGAGAGGTGGCAGTGAGCTGGGAGCTGGTCTGGGAGCACTCAGGGACTCGCAGAGCTTTGGTTTCATTCTCTGCGCTGTGGCAGACTGCTGTAGCAACCAAATGCAAAATTAAAACTTCTCCAGTATTTGCCCAATCAGTTTCTGAGCGAGCCTCCTCCTTTTATCATTGTGCAACAGAAATTGGCTCCAGGGGCTGGAGAGGTCTCGTTATTCCAGTGTAATTACATGTTTTGCTTTTTTTGCCTCCCCATTCCTCTTTGCAGCATCTGGGTTTCCATTAGTGCCAGTAGATGGGGTGTGCTCCGTGCCTGGCTGCTGGGCAGGAGCTCTTGTTTTCCCTGGATTTCACATCCAGCACGTTTTAATCTTGCCAATGTCACATTTTGTGGGATCACAGGGTGGTTTGAGTTGGAAGGGACCATCCAGTTCCATCCTTTGCCGTGGGCAGGGACACCTTCCACCAGCCCCAGTCTCTCCAGTTGTGATTCTGTGATTCTGAGTGTGTGTGGGTTGTTTTCTTCTTTTCCTCTCCATAACGTTACCCCTCAGTCCCCAAAGCATTATCAACCCTTGGATTTGGGTAAGGGAAAGCTGACTTTTGCCATCTTTGAACAGGAATGACTTTTCCCCTCTTCCCTCAGGATGCTGGTGGGCAGCAGATTGGCTTCCTGCTGGGGAGCTGTGGCATTGCTCTGGCCCTCACCACTGAAGTGTGTCTGAAAGGGCTCCCAAAAACCCAGAACGGAGAAATCGTGCAGTTTAAAGGTGAGCTGCGTATAGACTGGCTTTTGGTTGTGCTTTAGCTGCAGCTGAACCATCTGAAAGGAGCTGCCAGGACTCTGAGGGCATCTGGGGGGCAAAGGGGCAGCTCCTGATCCTGTATCTGAAATGTTGTAGGATTTGTGCTTGTGGTGAGATGAATCTAGATGTGTCTGACACAGCTGCTCTGGTGTTCTGGGGGTCACCAGGAACCCCCTCCCAAGCCAGGGTTGTCCTCAGGTGCCTTCAGTGGCGTTTGGCAGGTTCCAAGGCAGTTTTATTCCCAAGCTTTATTTAGGAATGCTGCAGGGATCTTCCCTGAGGAGAGGAAGTACCTTGTTGCCCACTGAACTCCCTGATGAGAAACGAGATGAACCTTCTGGCTGGTGGCTGGGCTTGGCTTGGAATTTTGCTTGTGTAACTGAGCTTGGACAAATGATGGGGTTTAGTGTGTTCTTGCAGAATATAAATCCCTCAATAAATAAACTGATATTAATGTACCGTTTAATTTTGGCTCCAGGTTGGCCCAGACTCAAATGGGTTGTGACAGATTCAAAATATCTCTCCAAATCTCCCAAGGACTGGCAGCCCAACATCTCAGCAGCAGGAACTGAGCCAGCATATATTGAGGTAAGCAGTAAATGGGGAATAGAAAGTACTTTCCGTGAGCTGAATTTAACGTTCTAATCACCAGAGAGAGAATAGTTGCACCTCACTCCCTTCAACTTCCCATTTTCCTGCCACTGAAACAACTCTTTCACTGTGGACATCCTGCTGTGAAGCTTACTTTAGGTTTGAATCCCTCTGTGGCCTTGAGCGCTGCTTGGAATAAGTTGGAGAATTGTTTTTGTTCCAAAAAGTGAGGGATGGAGACAGCTGAGCTCTGAGATGGTGCTCCATAACACACGTTTCTGCCAGTGCTTGAGCCAGCAGCAGTTTGGATTCTCTGTTCTTCCCGGGAATGCTGATTTTTGTTCGGATGCCAGAAGGGGATTGCAGTGGTTTGAGTGGTTTGAGGGGTGCTTGCTGCACCCCAAAATTCCAGATTGCCTTTTCAGTTTGTTACGGGAGCAGGAAGAGATGTCCTGAGCAGCAGTGAGAGTGAAATAAAGTTCATTTTTCTCCCATTTCCATGGAGATTCTCCACGTGTGCTGCCACAAAAACCATCTCCTCGGCTCTGAGCTTTGCTGATCCCCTCTTACGCACAGATGGGTTTTGGGTTTGTCTCAGCAGCTTTAGAGAAAACTTTATTTTCGTGTGGTTTCTGTGATTTAACTTCTTCCTGCGTGGGATCCTGACTCTCTTCTCTCCTGTGCAGTACAAGACCAGCAAAGAGGGCAGTGTCATGGGTGTCACCGTGTCCCGTGTGGCCATGCTGGCTCACTGCCAAGCCTTGTCCCAGGCCTGCAACTACTCTGAAGGTGGGTGAGGGCACACAACATCAAAGGAATGAAGGCTCCACGTTGTTTTAAGTGGTTGCCTCTCATCTCTTTAACAGCTGTCTCTGAGTAACCAATATTTACTTTAAAAAATAAATAAAATTAAAAAGTGCGGATTAGTTCTCCCCCAGAAGTGAAAGCTAGCTGTGATGTTTTTCCATCCAAAAGTACATAATTTTCACTGCCATAATGAAGAGGAGTAAAAAGTGGGGTTTATGTCATGTCTGTGAAGTTACTGAGTCTGTTCTGCTGAACCAAAAGAGGAGCAAATGAATGAAAAATGGAGCATTTTCCAACAAGCTCGAGTCCCCTCTCACTGTATTGATAGCCCATAGAAATGTCTTCCCAAACTTTTGTTGCTGATAGTGTGTAAATACCAAAGCTGCTGGGGCTGGGGCTGTTGTGGTAACAGGAGGTTTTTTGGGTAACCCAGATACGGAGATTGGAAGGTGCTGGTGCCATTCCAGAGGGTTTTGCTGTAGGTTATGGTTTATTCTGGTCTGCCTTGTAAATCAAGCTAATTCCTACATCCAGGAGTGAAACTATTTATAGAGCTGTAGGTCATAATGCTTTAAAATGCAAAGTTTGCCTTGCAGAATCCATCACTTGAGCTCCCATCACTGCTCAGAGTCAGGGCTTGAGTGCTGTTCTCTGGCTCCCCTTCCCTCCACTGCTCGTGCATAACGAGCTTCAGACCCTTCCCATCCTGCTGATGGACATTTTGGGCTGGGATGTGATTTCCTTGCAGCCTTCTGGATGTGTTCCTGCTCAGGGATGGACGAGCAGTTGTTACTTTGCATGACAAGGAGCTCTGAGCAGTAACACATAAAATCAAGCAGGGCTCGGGGCTTGCTGCAGTGTTGGAACCCAAAGTGAAATCAAAATTCAAATTAAAATTCAAAACCCTGTTTTGAGGGTTTCAACCTCCCTGGACAATGCTGTCTTTGACCTTCGGCCATGGGGAAAATTGCCTACCCTTTGGGAAGTAGTAGAATTGAAATTAGTATGGATTAGGTGATGAGATATTATGTAAGGGTGAAAAATTTAAAGGTTTCAGGTTTGTTAACATAGTAGATAGATAAAGTTAGAAAACTCCAAAATGGAAGATAGTTGTTGTTTTTCAGACTTTCTTTCTTCTTCGTTTCCATATTCTGTGGCAGAAGTAGTTTAAAGTAATTAGATAAAAAATGCCACAGTGCCTGTCTATGTGACAGGGAGATTTATTGAACATTGGTACAAAAGTAAAAATATCTTTCGTGTTAAGTTTTCATTGGGTAATTTACTTTTAAAAAGACTGTGTAATCTTGATAATTCGGCTTTCTTCTGCATTCTCTGCTCTGTGCTGTCTCTGGGTCATGCCAGTGACTCCTTTTCTTAAGACAAACTTTAATAAACTATACTTAGAACAGCAGAGCCTGAGGAAGTCCCGCCTGCTTTCTAAAATTCTGGCAAGGACTCAGAATTCCTCCCCCATCCGGAGAGAAAGAAACTCAGTAGTGCAGGTGCCCCGTGGAGCAGGTCCTGGCAGATCAGTGCCAGCTTCATCCGTGTGCAGATTCCAGCAGAAACGAGGGGCACGGCTCTGCTGGCACCTGGCACTTGCCAACTGCACCTTTCTTTCCCCAGGTGAAACCATAGTGAATGTGCTGGATTTTAAGAAGGATGCAGGGCTGTGGCATGGCATTCTAACGGTGAGTTGGAGTGTTCCAGAGCTCTCTGTGATGAGAGATTGATGATGAGATGGGATATTGGGAAAAATGTCTTCCCTGTGAGGGTGGGGAGGCCCTGGCACAGGGTGCCCCATCGGTGGAAATGTTCAAGGCTGGGTTGGACAGGGCTTGGAGCGACCTGGGATAGTGGAAGGTGGGACTGGATGGGCTTTGAGGTGCCTCCCAACCCAACCCATTCCAGAATTCCATGATTCTGTGATACCAGTAACATTTGAGTCCATGGCTGAGGACCATTACCTGTTAAAACAACCATTTCTCTCCCTGCTGGATCTTCAGTTCTCTGGGGGAACAACAGAATCATCCTGACTAAACCTCTGTGAATTCATGATGGGGTGGAAGTTGCTGGGGACTGAGGGTGACTCTTATTTCTACTCGATGAGAGGTTTGTGATCCCTTTCCTAACAGTCTTTTTCCTGCTTTTCAGAATGTAATGAACAAGCTGCACACCATCAGCGTGCCCTATTCTGTGATGAAAACCTGCCCTCTCTCCTGGGTGCAGAGGGTCCACGCCCACAAAGGTAATTCAGGATGATCCACAACTTCACCTTGGAGTTCTCAGGATCCCTGAGTGAGGGGCATTAAAATCTCAAATGCCTTAAATCCTTCTTGCTCTTCCATGACAAATCTCGAGGGCCAAGAGTTTCACCGATGGCCAAAGATACTCGATTTTTATTTCACAGTTGTAGATGAGATTTTCTAGATCCTCAGGCGGGGCTGGAGACACTCAACAGGAGATTTTAAGCCCCCAGTCATGCAGATACTTGTAAAACTCCTTGCATTGGTAACTTGCCAGAGGTTGGAACAGGAATTCTTGGGAGGACAGGGGATTTGCCATTTATTTCTGTGCACAAATGCCATGTGAATGGTGGGGAACATCATGGGGATCTCGTGGCTTGGAGCCAGCTTCTTCTATGAAACCAAGAAAATGGTAGAGTGCAGCGAGAGCTCTTGATCCCTGGCCTCACCGAGGGCTGTCAGAGGGTGATAATGATTTATGGCCTTTGGAGGAGGAGCTGTGAGGACGCCAGACCCTGGCTCAGGTGGTGGCAGTGGCCTGCAAGCCACAGCAGATGCCCTTGTGTGTCGGGTTTGCTGTTCCTGCAGTCTCAGTTATTTCAGGCTTCCTTGCTTGGGTGAGAATTCCCTCATTTGGGGGTCTCAGAAAATAACTCTTGGAAAGCTTGGATTTGTCCTGAAGCGTTGTTTTCGTGTTGGCTGCAGCGAAAGTTGCTTTGGTGAAGTGTCGAGACCTGCACTGGGCCATGATGGCCCATCGGGACCAAAGAGACGTGAGCCTGAGCTCGCTGCGGATGCTGATCGTCACCGACGGCGCCAACCCCTGTGAGTGCCCCCAGCCCCCTGCCAGGCGTCCCCCTGCAGCCCTCTGGGGTCAGATCAGCTTCCCTGGGGTCAGATCAGCTCCCCTGGGGTCACATCAGCTCCCCTGGGGTCACATCAGCTCCTCTGGGGTCAGATCAGCTCCTCTGGGGTCACATCAGCTCCTCTGGGGTCACATCAGCTCCTCTGGGGTCACATCAGCTCCTCTGGGGTCACATCAGCTCCTCTGGGGTCACATCAGCTCCTCTGGGGTCACATCAGCTCCTCTGGGGTCACATCAGCTCCTCTGGGGTCACATCAGCTCCTCTGGGGTCACATCAGCTCCTCTGGGGTCACATCAGCTCCTCTGGGGTCACATCAGCTCCTCTGGGGTCACATCAGCTCCTCTGGGGTCACATCAGCTCCTCTGGGGTCACATCAGCTCCTCTGGGGTCACATCAGCTCCTCTGGGGTCACATCAGCTCCTCTGGGGTCACATCAGCTCCTCTGGGGTCACATCAGCTCCTCTGGGGTCACATCAGCTCCTCTGGGGTCACATCAGCTCCTCTGGGGTCACATCAGCTCCTCTGGGGTCACATCAGCTCCTCTGGGGTCACATCAGCTCCTCTGGGGTCACATCAGCTCCTCTGGGGTCACATCAGCTCCTCTGGGGTCACATCAGCTCCTCTGGGGTCACATCAGCTCCTCTGGGGTCACATCAGCTCCTCTGGGGTCACATCAGCTCCTCTGGGGTCACATCAGCTCCTCTGGGGTCACATCAGCTCCTCTGGGGTCACATCAGCTCCTCTGGGGTCACATCAGCTCCTCTGGGGTCACATCAGCTCCTCTGGGGTCACATCAGCTCCCCTGGGATCCCATCAGCTCCCCTGGGATCAGGATCAGCTCCCCTGGGATCCCATCAGCTCCTCTGGGATCCCATCAGCTCCCCTGGGATCCCATCAGCTCCCCTGGGATCAGGATCAGCTCCCTTGGAGGTCTCATTTGGGGCAGAGCTCTGGCTCGTGGTGCTTGGGCACAGGACAAGGTGTGTTTGTGCTGCCATCCTTTGGGTTCTGAGAGATCCTGGAAAGCAGGAAAAAGGAGAACTGGATGGGGAGCAATGTTTATAAAATCAGGGAATTGTTCAGGCTGGAAAAGAGCTTTAAGGCCATGGAATCCAGCCCTTAACCCAGCCCCGTGTTCACCACTAAACCCTGTCCCCAAGTGCCACATCCACACGTCCTTTAAATTCCTCCAGGGATGGTGATTCCACCACTGCTCTGGGCAGAATCCAATGTCTGGACATCCAGTCTGGGCTTGTTCCAATGCCTGAGCATCCTTTGAGTGAGGAGATTTTCCTTCATATCCAGCCTAAACCTCCCCAGCACGCCTTGAGGCCACTTCCTCCTGTAGTTCCCCAGATCCTCCTCCTCACCCTTGCTGTAGATGGGCATGAAATCAAATTCTGTGAAGTCCTAGTGGCATCTTTTCTTCCTTCCTAGGGTCTGTTTCCTCCTGTGATGCCTTCCTGAGCTTGTTTCAGAGCCACGGGCTCAAGCCAGAGGCAATTTGTCCCTGTGCCACCTCCCCCGAAGCGATGACCGTTGCAATCCGGAGGTGAGGGATTGGCTCATCCAGACTTTATTCACACTTGGGTTGGTCAGAGTTGATTTAAGCATGTAATAAACTCCTCTGACATTTACTGTGTGTGCTCAGGTACTCGAGGCACTGGGCTGTTAAACCTCCCTCCTGAGATCCGAGTGATTTCTGAGGTGTGTGACAGCTCAGCAGCGCCTGAGCACTGCTTCTCCTGCTCCTGATTTCCACAGCTCAGGAGGTGTTCTGAATCTGAGATGAGATTTGAGATCATTGGACATTCTCATACTCTGTTTCTGTCCATTCTGTGAGAAACAGCTCTGCAGTCCTGTGGCCTGGGAGCTGGGGTTTGCCATGAAAATGAGCTGGCAGAGGAGCTGTAGCACCCAGGAATTCCTTAGGGATTGGAAACGTGGCTCCTTTGGGTGGGGGTCCCTACTGCCAGCACAGTTTGAAATGATTATGCAAAGCAGAGACACTGAACACACAAATTTCTCTTGCTGGGCCATCTCCATCTGAGTCTAATACCAGTGCCTGATTGAGTGGATTTATTGATTTTTGTGTCCTTCCCAGGCCTGGAGTCCCCGGGGCCCCTTTGCCAGGCAGAGCCATCCTGTCCATGAACGGGCTGAGTTTCGGCGTGATTCGGGTCAACACTGAAGACAAAAACTCTGCTCTCACTGTCCAGGACGTCGGGCATGTGATGCCAGGAGGTAAAAACGGGCAGGAGGCTCGTCTGAGATGTTTTTGGGGATGTTTTAGGAGCAGAAGGGGTCGATGTTCTCTCCCGTATCAGCCTGGGTGTGGGGGAGGTGGGGCAGCACCAGACTCAGTGATTTCTGTCGCAATTAAATGTGTCAGTTCTCACACAGGGCAAAGTTTGGGAGCTGTTTTAACAAAGCCTGATTTGTCCTAGGCATGATGTGTATAGTGAAACCAGATGGGCCACCCCAGCTCTGTAAAACAGATGAGATTGGTGAGATCTGTGTGAGCTCCAGAGCAGGAGGAATGATGTACTATGGGCTGGCAGGGGTGACAAAGAACACTTTCGAGGTATGTCTGGCAGAATGCATCTTTCTTGCCCCATTTCCTGTGTACAACTGGTGGTCTTGTATAACCTCTTGGGTCCATAACTGAAGTGTTAATGTTGTTTTTTAAAAATACACGCTGGAAAAACTCCTTGCAGTTAGAGACACTCAGAATTCCCTGCACAAACATCTCCCACCCTGCCAAAACAACGGCTGCACCGAGGGTTCCCTCCCCTTCTCCTCTTCCCTTCGCTCACATTGGGTGCAGGTTTTGGGGTGGGGAAGGTTTTTCCATCCTCAGGCCACTCCAACAGCCTCCCTTGTGTTGCAGGTGATCCCTGTGAACTCCTCTGGCTCTCCGGTGGGGGAGGTGCCCTTCGTGCGCTCCGGATTGCTGGGATTTGTTGGACCTGTACGTGAGGCACTGGGGAGCCTGCACTGCTCTGCCCTTCAGCGTGTCAGAGAAAAGCTTCTGGGGCCAGAGGATGTGTGAGGAGAGCTCGCTGTGATGCCTTCTTGTCTTGCAGGGCAGTTTGGTGTTTGTGGTTGGGAAGATGGATGGGCTGCTGACAGTGAGCGGGCGGAGGCACAACGCCGATGACATCGTGGCCACTGGGCTGGCCGTGGAGTCAATAAAAACAGTTTACAGAGGAAGGTCAGCACAAAAACCCTCGTCTCTCACCATAACCTGCTTTATTCCATAAAGTGAAACAGAAGCTTTAGCACTTTCTTGGATTTCTCTTTGTGTAGCTCAGTTAAAGTAAATATATTTTTGATTTAGGTAGTAATTGCCCTGATTGTGCCCAATACAGATCTTTTTCCCACTATCCAGCCTGGCTTTTCATCAAGTCTGTGCTTTAGGCAAAGCAATCAAGTAACAAGATCAGTCAGCCACATGGAGAAATTAATTCTCTGTCTCTGCAGAGTTTTAGTCGTTAGCTGCTGGCTGGTGCAGCAAGGAAGAGTTTCATTAATGTCCAGAGATACTTGATTTTTATTTAGCAGTTGTGGATACAATTTTCTAGATCCTCAGGCAGGGCTGGAGCTCGTGTCTCTGAGACTTAGTGAGAGATTTTAAACCATCATGTAGGTGCCTTTAAATCTCCTTTCATTTGTGCTTTGCCAGAAGTTGGAACAGGAATGTGACAGCAGGTTGGGAGAACAGGGGACTGTGCCATGTGCAAATTTCACCAGAAAGTGGAATTAACCCCTTAAATACTTCCCAGTCTTTCCTTTTGACTCAATCATCTGATGCTTTTTCTCTTGTTTTTGCCCCATGGTTATTTTAACAAGTTCTGTCCTTAATCTCTCCTGTTTCCAAGGAGTGAAACTGGAGTGTGGCTCTGCCCTTTTCCTTAGGATTGCTGTGTTCTCCGTGTCTGTGTTCTACGACGAGAGGATCGTGGTGGTGGCAGAGCAGAGGCCGGATGCCTCCGAGGAGGACAGCTTCCAGTGGATGAGTCGGGTGCTCCAGGTACAGCCAGGGGAAACTGGGCTGGTTTTGGGATGGCCCCGATGGAGGGAGCCCAGGGATGGAGAGAGCTCAGGGATGGAGAGGGCACAGGGATGGAGAGAGCTCAGGGATGGAGGGAGCCCAGGGATGGAGGGAGCCCAGGGATGGAGGGAGCCCAGGGATGGAGGGAGCTCAGGGATGGAGGGAGCTCAGGGATGGAGAGGGCACAGGGATGGAGAGGGCACAGGGATGGAGAGAGCTCAGGGATGGAGGGAGCTCAGGGATGGAGAGAGCTCAGGGATGGAGAGNNGGGGTGGAGGGAGCTCAGGGATGGAGGGAGCGCAGGGATGGAGGGAGCGCAGGGATGGAGGGAGCCCAGGGATGGAGAGGGCACAGGGATGGAGAGAGCTCAGGGATGGAGGGAGCCCAGGGATGGAGAGGGCACAGGGATGGAGGTATCACAAGCTTCGTGTCCCTCTTGGCACAGGGAGCTTGTGCAGGGTCACAAGCTGGGTGCATCTGCTGTGTCCAAGCTGTTCTGTTGTGTCCTGAGGGAGCTGGAGTGATGGGACAAGGGGAATGGCTTCAAACTGAAAGAGGAGAAATTTAATTAAATATTGGGAAGAAATTCCTCAACCAATCTGGGATTCTGTGAAGGTCCTGGGAGAGCAGAGGAGCTCTGGCAGTCACCTCTCAGAACTGCAAAGCAGATCCGTGCTCAAGCTTTGGAGTTCTGCTTTTGGTCTGGATCATGTGGAGCTAAGAGCTTGGCTTTAAAGCCGCCCTTTTCTTTGGAGATGCCTTTTCAGCAGGGACCAAGTGGGCAGGGAAAGGCCAGAACAGCTGAATGAGTGTGGTCCTGAAAGAATGAGCAGCAAGTACTTCCTTTGAGAGCTGCCTGCACTGCATGTGTGCCATTCCAGGAATGACATCCGGGGAGTGAAGTGTGCAAGCTGGGGTGGAAAATCAGGGAAGTACCTGGTCTCTGAATAATGGATCAGATGCCTGAACGCTGAGGCGGGCAGCAGGGAACAGAGTGTGATGGTTCAGAGGAGACAGATGGATACAATCCCGAGATCAGAATCGTGTGATTCATCAGGCATCTGTGGATATTTTGGGATTTTGGTCATGAAAGATTTAAAAAGGGATTTGGTGTCTATGAAATGGGCTGTAAAGGCAGGGATGTACCCAGCACTCCAGGCTCACTGCAGGGCTCGCTGGTGGTGCAGAGGTGAGATGGGATGTCAGTGATTGACTCGCTCCTCCAGCACCTTGTAAGTCCAGGGATTTGCCTTGCATCAGCAACAGCAGACTGTGTCCAGCAGTGCCAGGAGCTGCACTGACCATCTCTCCTTTCTGCAGGCAATTGACAGCATTCACCAAGTGGGTGTTTACTGCCTTGCTCTCGTGCCAGCCAACACATTGCCAAAAACTCCGCTGGGAGGGATCCACATCTCCCAAACCAAACAGCACTTTCTGGAGGGCTCTCTGCACCCCTGCAACATCCTCATGTGCCCACACACTTGTGTGACAAACTTGCCAAAGCCCAGGCAGAAACAGCCAGGTAACCTGAACCCCTTTTGTTTGGTGGTGTTGGACTCGGGCTCAGTGCCTCAGCCCCAGGGTCATGCCCTGCTCCCTGTCCCACCCGCTGGGGACCAGAGCCTGGCTTGTGCCCTGTGCCTGGGGCATGTTCCAGGCCCCTCTTTGCATGTGTTAGTCAGGAATTTTGATTCCCACCTTTGAACTCACTGGGATTCTCCCTCCTGATGAGTAGAGACCAGCAGTGCCTGCTGAACTCCGTCAGTGAGGCTTCATTCCCTCTCCTCTTGCATCCATGCCCAGGAGCGGTGGGATCCTGCAGAAACTCTGCACCTTTGCTCTGCTCCTTCCCAAAGTGCTGCTGTCTCTCCACAGGTGTGGGCCCTGCCTCTGTGATGGTGGGGAACCTGGTTGCTGGGAAGAGAATCGCTCAAGCCTCTGGGAGAGATCTGGGTCAAATAGAAGACAATGATTTAGTTAAAAAGGTAAATCAGTGTTTGTGACAGCTGGAGAATGGGAGGGAGTTTCCACTCCAGCTGGGTGCAGAGCAGCGGTGGGAAGCACTGAAGGAGAAGCTGGTGTTGAATTCCTGCCTGTCTCTTCCAGCACCAGTTCCTGACAGAAGTGTTGCAGTGGAGAGCTCAAGCAACTCCTGACCACCCACTCTTCCTTTTACTGAATGCCAAGGTACAGTCAGTGCCGAGTTGTTGGGTTTTAAGGTCCACATGTTACCCAGTGCCAGTTGGAGAGTCTTTAAAATCTTCTGCCCTCTGCAGTGCCTCTCTTTAGCCTCTGTATCAGATTTTGCCCACAGATCTGTAACTTAAAACTTGCCCCTTTGACCCTGTAGGTCCCTTCAGCAAACGACTCTCACGGTTCGGCGCTTCAATTTAAAACTGAGCGTGTTTGTAGGTCCCACTGGTTCCTGTATCAGTTAATGCTGTATCCCTGTTGAGTATATTCTGGCAAGGTTCTGGTGCAAGAAGACCTGAACTGACTCCCTGGAAGGTAGAATGTTCTAGAGCAGATCTAACTCCATCTCTGTCCTTTGATACTGTAGTGGATGAGTGGCTCACTGAGCGCCGGCAGCCTTTAGGTAGAGATAACTCATAGCTGTAGCCTCCTGCTAGCCAGCAAGCTTGGGTTTATTTCACAGCAGCCAGTTTGTGTTGTGCCAGCCCCTGTTCAGAGCATTTTTGTCTCCTTTCAAGGGAACCACTGTGTGCACGGCCACCTGCCTTCAGCTGCACAAAAAGGCTGAGAGAATCGCATCAGTGCTGTGTGACAAAGGCCATCTCAATGCAGGAGACAATGTGGTGCTTCTTTATCCTCCTGGTGAGTGAATCCCACTGGGGAAATACAGCCTGGGCTTTCTTTGGGATCTGGAAATATAGGAAAGACACTCAGTGCTAGTGAGAGGTGCTCACTGGTGTGTCCTGACTGATTTTTGAGTCATTTGACACTTGGGATGTTCTTTTCCTGTATGATGGGGATGCTTTCCTGTGTGGTTGCTTTACTTTCCCCTTATCCCTTATCCCGAGCTTTCTCAGCTTCCTCATGCTGCCCTTGCTGCTGGGCTGCTGCTGTTGCCCACCCGTGCTGTGGAGCGATGCCTGGAGGAGCAGCAGTGCCCTGCTGTGCCCAGGATGTCCCTCCCCAGTGTCCCCCAGTGTCCCCCAGTGCAGCTGTGGTGTCCTTGCAGGCATCGAGCTCATCACGGCCTTCTACGGCTGCCTGTACTCGGGCTGTGTCCCCGTCACCGTGCGCCCGCCCCACGCCCAGAGCCTGGTGGCAACGCTGCCCACAGTGAGGATGATCGTGGAGGTGAGTGACACTCAGGGAGTGTGGCTGGAGTGGGGCTGGATTGGTCCTGGGCTCCAGAGGTGGCACAGAAGTCACACTGACCGTGGCCGGAGTGTTCCTGCTCCGGCCTCGTGCTCCAGGGGTCACACAGTTGACCAAGCTCATGCTGTCTGTGTGAGAGGGATCGAGGCACATCTTGGAGCTGAGGGACAGTGTTCTCATTCATCAAATGCCAAAGAGAACCACCTCCTCACAGACAGAGTGCAGGTGCTTTCTGAGAACACCCACATGATGTTGCCACCAGAATTTCACCTTGATGCTCCTTATTGCTGGGGAAGTCCAGATCCTGCAGTTAAGTCACTTCCCAAGCCCAGAAACCAGGAGAAACCATGGGGAAGAAAGCTGGATCTTGCTGTGTCACCTTTTCCCCTGCTCTAGAGGTTCTGACAGGATCTGTGCAGGCTGGGCTGCCCTGGGGGTTTAGTGAAGGGGAAGCAGAGCAGAGCGTGCAAAAGCCACAGGAAGGAATTCAGGTTTGCTGAAAGAAATTGGCTGCAGATGATAAAATAGTCTCTGAACATCAGGTCTTGCAGTGGCAGTGCTGCTGGGACGTGCTCTTGTCTCTTGTTTCCATGAGTGTTCATCTTTCCAGGTCAGCAAAGCTGCCTGTATCCTCACAACCCAGACCTTGATGAGGCTGCTCAAGTCCAGAGAGGCAGCTGGTGCTGTGGATGTGAAAACCTGGCCAACCATCATCGACACAGGTGAGCTCCCTGGGCCAAGAGGCTCCCTGAGGTTCTGTGGAGGGATGACCAATGACTTCCAAAGGGACTGTCCCCCATTTCATTGGGTGGCTCTTGAAAATTTGTTTGAATATTTGCAAAATCTATCCAACATGTGCCCTTGTCCACCAAGAACTCTTCTGTATTGAGCTGTGCATGGGAAATGATTGCAGTGACAACGATGATTGCTGGAGACAACTTGAATCTTCTAAAGACAAGGGCGAGTTGGTCTTTTCTCCCTTTTCCTGAGAATAAATAATTTTCTATGTGGGAGCTTTGGCAAGAGTCTTGCCATACACTCGTCTGTCTCTTCTGGAAAGAGAATTAACAGGAAGCTTCATCCTCCATCTCTAGTGTTTTAAAAGTTGTGTTCTCCTTTCAAATACCAGTGGAGTAACCAAAACCAACCCATTTGTTCCTCTCTTGCACAGATGACTTGCCCAGGAAGAGGCCGGCCCAGATCTATAAGCCACCCACACCCGAAATGTTGGCATATCTAGATTTTAGTGTTTCCACAACAGGCATGCTCACGGGAGTAAAGGTAGAGTAATGGGTTAGGAGCATTCGTGTCTTGTTTTTGCCTGGCCCTCTGAGCTGCTCCCCTTGAGCTCCACCTCCAACTTGTAGCTTAAACAAAATCCCTGATTTTCTTCTAACAAAGCTGCAGGCTTCAGTTCATTGAGTTAGTTCTGCTGTGGAGGAAAACAGGTCTCCACAGTGGGATCAGGAATTCTGCTGCTGCCTCCCTCTGGAGAGCTGCCTTGGGAGAGCAGCAGAGCTCTGAGCTCCGCTGGCCTCCACCAAGAGCAGAATGAGGATGCAGTCAGAAAAAAGAGGATAAGAAACTAGAAGGGAAAGACTTAGACTGTTGTTAATGCTCATGTGTGTTTGGAGTCGGAATCACAGGATAGTTGGGGTTGGGAGGGACCTCTGGAGATCCCCCAGTCCAAGGCAGGGTCACCTGGAGGTGACACAGGAACATGTCCAGGTGGATTTGGAGTGTCTCCAGAGAGGAAAGCTCCACAGCCACCCTGGGCAGCTGTCCCAGTGCTCTGCCAGCTCCATGGAAAGAAGTTCTTCCTCGTGTTGAGGTGGAACTCAAACAACTGCAGCTTCAAGTTTAAGTGCTGGTGTCACTGTTGGTGTCAGGGCTCTGCAGTCTCTGCATCTGCTGTGGCAGCTCAGGAACCAAACCATGGCCATAAACCACCTTTGCTCTCACCTGCCCGGGGTGGGGATCCCTGGCTGCTGTCCTGGGCTCCCAGCAGTGTCCCCTGTGTTGCAGATGTCCCACGCTGCTGTCAGTGGCCTGTGCAGGGCCATCAAGCTCCAGTGTGAGCTCTACTCCTCCCGGCAGATTGCCATTTGTCTGGACCCCTACTGCGGGCTGGGATTTGTGCTCTGGTGCCTTTGCAGGTAGGACTTTGTGGGGGGAAAGGGGCAGGTGAGCTCTTGGCTGGTTGTAAATGGGAAATGGATCCTTCTGGGGGTAATTACAGATGTGTTGACATTACAAAATGACTTAATTTACAGTAAGGGGGGAACTTGTCTTGGAACTGACAACAGCATGTTCCCTTTTGCCGCAGATTAGCAAGATGTTATCCCATCTTGATTATGTGTGTTTGTGCTGCCAAATATTCCTGGCTTCAGAATGTTTCTCTTCCCTTTCTCCCTTGATTACATGTTGCAATAAGGGAGTTTTTGTTCTGTGTGGGGTTGAGCCAGTTCTCTTCCTTCACTGTCAGTGTGTGTTTCTGTGTGGATAAATTGTTATTCTTGTACAGTAAGTTGCATTTTTAAAATGCTGCTGCTCCAGTTTGCCTCAGCTGCAGTCCCACAACCTGCCTTTGGACCAGCAGGAACGTAACGTGCAAATACAGTAAATATTAATTTAAAGATAACTACAAGCTTCACTAAAATGTTTTCTCCCTTAATGTTCTTCACAGTGTGTATTCTGGACATCAGTCAGTTTTAATTCCTCCTATGGAGCTGGAATCCAATCTTTTTCTCTGGTTATCTACTGTCAGCCAGTATAAAATAAGGGACACTTTCTGTTCCTATTCAGTCATGGAACTGTGTACAAAGGGACTTGGAAACCAAGTTGAAATGTTAAAGGTAAGAAATGTTTCCTGAGTGTTATGTCACATAAATTAAGGAAGAGTATGGTACTACCAGTAGTAGTAAAGCAAAGTGATACAGTTGTTAAATATGAATTTTCCTGTTCCACAAGTCTCCAGGCCAGAGGTGCTCCAAAAGCAAATCTCCAAAAACTGCAGCTCCAAGGGGAGAGGAGAGGATTGGGAAGGAGCAGGGGCTGTGGCAGTGCAGGGAGCACCTGCCAGGGAATGCCAGGGCAGCCCTGAGCAGGGAGGATCCCAGCGCTGCTCTGCAGCAGATTCCTTATGTAACAGTCTGCAGTGGAGGCTCAGACCAGCACATGATGGAAAGCACATGTCAGGAGAGCTGCTCAATGGAGGTGTGTTCTCCTTGGAGATGAGATGAGGGAAAAAATAGCTCCGTGACATGCCTGAGGTGGCTTTTTCCCTGGGGTTTCCTGGAACCAGTGGCTCTGTGATCAAGGCTCAGCTTTGTTCTCTGGGTGGCACAGAGCTCTGCAGGTGCCTGGGCTGTGTCACCAGGTGAGCAGCACTTGGGAACTCCTGCCTGGTGCTGGTCAGGGCATTCAGCACAGAAATAATAATGGATTCAGGTCCCAGTGTTGTTGAAGAGTCAGTGCAATCCCAGTGGAGGATTTACAGGGACTTTACTCTCCCTGGGTTTGGTTTCTGTGTGTATAAGCAGTGACTCAGAGGTGTAATCTCAGCTGAGAGCTGGGGCAGAGGAGGGAGCACGGTCAGTGTTTTGGAGCACTGTCAGTGCATGTCTTGCTCTGGCTGCATTTCCAGGCTCTGGTCAGACACAATTTATACTCACAAACAGAACCAGAAAAGGGGAGCTAACCTGGAACACGAGGACGGGGTTTGTCCTGCATTTCCTGAGTAATTTCAAGGGATAAGAAGCAAATGTAACCTCTTGAGAGGGGACAGCTGAAGCCCTCCAGCCCTTTGCCTGGTGTGTTGTGTGCAGGCCCGAGGCATTAACCTGTCCTGTGTGCGGACCTGCGTGGTGGTGGCAGAGGAGCGGCCGCGCGTTTCCCTCACTCATTCCTTCTCCAAACTCTTCAAGGACATCGGGCTGTCCT
The DNA here is from genome assembly GCA_013397055.1 of Pachycephala philippinensis. Classification (NCBI taxonomy): domain Eukaryota; kingdom Metazoa; phylum Chordata; class Aves; order Passeriformes; genus Pachycephala; species Pachycephala philippinensis. The sequence goes on from VWZT01015726.1 coordinate 252,273, forward strand.
CCCGAGCCGTGAGCACCACCTTTGGCTCACGGGTCAACGTGGCCATCTGTTTACAGGTAAGGCTTCCCAGGGCCCTTTGTTGTCACTGGCACAGATTCCAGATTCCAGGCTCGGCTGTGTTCCACACTCCCCATCTGCGCACGCTTCTGAAGCCCAACATCTGCCCTGCGGAGAACAGCTGGCACAAGATTTAAGCAGCTTCTCTCATTTTCAGCTGCCAAATCATATCACAGATGCTCAAAACGAGTGGAACATGAATTAGAGCTGTTTATTTCCACGTAAACAGCGCCTGGTTGCTCCAGGCTGGTGGCTGAGAGGGCTTGGGGTGTCTCCCACCTCCCCAAGGCTCCTTCCCACACAGAAAGTCACCTGCTTACTGAAGGGTTTCCCTTAGTGCAGCTGCAAAGGTGGGGGAATATGAGCAGGAATTCTGCTGTAAGAAATCCCTGGAAATGTTTCTGAGCTCTAAATACATCAATGGTTTTTAAATATTAACTCCTCAGGGAACATCGGGGCCCGATCCCACCACGGTGTATGTAGACCTGAAATCCTTGAGACATGACAGGTACTGTAAGTTCACTTAAACCAATTTATTAACGATATAAAATCCTGTAGTGGTGCTGTTTTCACACCACTCTGGAGACTTCAACTCTTTTTTCCCTGACAATGTTTTCTTTACGTTCAGGGTCCGTCTGGTGGAACGAGGAGCTCCTCAGAGCCTGCTGCTTTCCGAGTCTGGGAAGGTAATTCCATGGCTCTCCACTTGTGCTGTGGCTGGGAAGGACAGTCCTGTGGCCTGGGAGGGGGTGGCACTTGGTTACACTGTCCCTCTGGAAAGCCAGTTTGATTTATAAGGAATCACCCGTTGATTTAGGAGTGTGTTTTGCTGGAACTATTGGGAGAATTGGTCCTGTTTGCAGTAAATGAACCATATCAGAAGTGTGGGCTCTGGTATCCTTGAAATCAGCCTGTATTTTGGATTTACTGTAGCTCCTACTCCCTAATGGCTTAATAGAAAGAGGCTTCCCAGTAGTTTTTTAACTGAATTCTTCAAAATCAAGGTCTAGCAATATGTACAGGCCAAGATTATCTTACCTATGTGGCCCTGGAGCCATGGAATACATCCTTACCCTGGCCTTGCTTTGCTGTACCTGTCCTGGCCTTTTTTATCCCTGTTTGTGATGTCCATGGGTGAAATCCTGCCCTGAATGAACAGCCTGTGTGGTTTTTTTGTGCTGAAGATAATCCAACAGGGATTGCACCTTCCTTCTTGTGCTCTTTAGATTCTGCCTGGAGTCAAAGTGGTCATTGTCAATCCAGAGACAAAAGGGCCTCTGGGAGATTCTCACCTTGGGGAGGTAAGTGCAGGTTTTGCTCCTTGGGGACCTTTTTGTGCTGCTCCTTGGGCTTTTTTCTCTGCTGGGGGACAGTTTGGAGCTGTGATACAGGCCTTTCTAAGATGAATTATTGCTGGAACATTCAGAATTTGGGTGTTGTTTCACTGTCAAGTTTGACGAAAACCCACTTGAAAAGGAGCTTGTTCCACCCTAAATCGTGCAAACTGGCTCCCAAATAGTATAATTTACATTTGGCTTTCCTTATCTTGATTACACACCAGTATATTGATCTGTGTTGATGGATTAGTATCCAATTTTGGACTTGACATGTTAAAAACCCACAGTTTATTTACTCGGTGAATCCTCAGTTACAGTTACTGCAAGAGCAGATCTCAAGGTGCATTTTTTAAGATTCTACAGGATATTTGCAAGTTTGAGCTGAACGAATATGGATGCTAGGAAAGCATCAGCAGAAAAGAGCATCCAGCTCTCTCAGCATTTTGTGAAAGCTCTGCTTTTTTATGTAAAGAATTTAAAACAATGTTACAGTTTTGTGAATTTCTACACCTGCAGTTGTTTTCAAGGATTGTTTTGGTTTTAACCAGAAAAACATCCAGAAACGGATGGTTTAGAACTTGGCCAATCACCTCGAGGGGTGGATGGCCAAGGGACCAATTATTTTATGCCATTCAACACGCTTCTGCATAATTACCATATAAAAGCTGTTCAATTTTCCATTAAACTCCCTTACTTCGGATCATCTTTTGGGTGCTTGGACTGTGCTATTCTTTACCTGTTCGGGGTGCTACAGCGACAAACGAAGACCATTTTCTTGACCCGAAAAATGACAGATAACACCAGAACCTTCTCGTTAGAGTTCTTTTACCTGCCCCACGTTACCCTGGGCCGATGCTTGGCATGGGCAGTGTCAGGATCTGACTCTTTCCCCCTCCCTGCACAGATTTGGGTGAACAGCCCCCACACAGCCAGTGGCTACTACACCATCTACGACAACGAGACCCTTCAGGCCGACCACTTCAACACCCGCCTGAGCTTCGGGGACGCGGCGCAGACGCTCTGGGCCCGCACCGGGTACCTGGGCTTCGTGCGGCGCACGGAGCTCACGGCGGCCAGCGGAGGTGGGGCTGGGCACAGCCAGCAGGGAGCCTGGGCATTCCCTGGGAATCCCACCTGCTTTAGCCAAGGGCTGCACCTGGGTCACGGCAGCACGCGGTGTTGGTCCAGGCTGGGGATGAGAGCACAGGGAGCAGCCCTGGGGAGAAGGGTTTTAGGTGCTGGATGTG
>VWZT01015726.1:260902-278944 GCA_013397055.1 Pachycephala philippinensis
CCCCCCCTCCGCCCCCGCGGGCCGTGAGGGGACGGGCACAGGCCGCGGCCTCGGCCCGGCGGCCGCTGCGGAAGCCGCGGGGAGTTCCCACCGCAGCCGGGCCTGAGGCGCTGCTCTGCGGCCTGGGGCTGCTGCCGGGCCCGCACCCGCTCTCCCCGGGCCCGCTCGCCCCGGGGATGGGGGAAAAGGTGGTCTGGGGGTGACGGGGGGCCCCGCCGCTCCAGCCGGTCCCGGCCGGCGGTGGCTGCGTCCCCGAGCCCTGCCCGGTGACAGACTCAGCTTTATCGCTAACTAAACCGCCGTTAATGGGCGTCGTTACCTGTTTTCTGTGAATTTTGCCCCAGCCCCGTGTCTGAGCGTTGGGTTCCAGTGCTCAGTGAGGATCGGCTGGATCCAGGGCGGCGGGATATAAATGATCTCTGGGCTATTTTTCTCTCACAACCATCAGATCCCTGGTGCGGATAGAATATTGACATTTTTAGGCTGCAGCGTTTATTTCTGAAGCTCCTGTCAGGGGATGTTCCTGTACAGGCTGGTGCTGGGCAGGGGCGAGTGGGAGAAAACCTATGAGGAAAGTGCTCCTGGAGTTTTAGGGAATAACTTTGCGTGTTTGTGGAATGGGATCTGGAGCAGTGACTGGGCACGTTGACTCGAGACTGCTCACTTGCTTTCTGGCACATCTGGTGGGATGTGCTGCCCTTTGCTCTGTCTTTTACTGATTTCTGGGGAGAAAAAATGGAGTTCTGTCAGTTTTCTGGGTGAACAAATTTTCTCCAAGTGTCTTAATTGCAAAATTAGGTAAATAATGTTTTCACTGCCTAAAGCAGCTGATTTTGAGGACCCCAAAGTCCCCCAGATTACTTAAGCATCATTTAAGAAAATGTTTTGAAATCCCTTTGTACAATTTGTAAATGTCGGAATTTGATTCCTGTCACTATTTGAGAATAAAATTCTGTGTCAAATATTCCTTTATTTCTGACTTTATAAAAAATATAATCAATTGGCTCTTACAATATTTCAGTGATGAAACATCATTCAGACCCTTCCTCTACTCAATTTGAAAGGGCAAGACAGAACTTGGTTTCTTCCTCTGGTGCTCTCTGTAGCATTTATGGGAATTTACAGAATCAGGGAATTAGTGAAAGTTGTGGGAATGGGTTTTCTTTTTTAATGGATGCTCCTTGGGCATGTCAGGTGCTTATGGTGGGTTTGCGTGGTGGTTCATGCACACTGAGGCCCGTGGTATTTGGAGGCTGTCGTGCCCTGATGAACTGTGACATTCCTGTTTGTGTTTGAAAGAAAGGTGGGTTTGAGGCTCAGGTTTGAAGTGGGATGAGTTTCCTTGGCTGGAGGGAGATGATGCCCAGAATTTTAGGAGTCCTTAAAGCAAATTTCATGAGCTGGTGTTGCAGAATCCTTTCAGTTAAATGACTTTTAAGGTGAAGCTGCATGGAGACTTCGGGTTTACTGTGAAAATTGTCACCCTTACCTGTCTGGTTATAAAAAAGAGGTGTTTGTACAGATTGGGGCAATAATCATTCTCTGGACAAAAAAGCCTTGTGTGTTGCTCCTCCTGTCAGTGCTCTGTGACAGCAAAATTCTTCCTCCACCCCAAATGGAGCACCTGCTTTCAACTAAATCGATTAAATTCAGCTGTCAGAGCAGTTTTACCTGCGGGTGACTGTGCTCAGGTCTTCTTATCCTTTTTGGTGCTTCTTGTCAGAGTTGAGTCCTGCAGGTTGAGGTTTTTCCTTAGAACTTCTCTCTTCAGACAGGTAGATGCCAATCTGTGTCTCGGGTGCTCACAGGAGGCCATTCCAGGGGGAAATTCCTGGTTTTCCAGCTAAGTAAAGTCAAAGGCATGTGAGTCAAGTGTGACACTCACATCCCCAGAGGGTGTGAGGTGCAGGAGGAATTTCTGTCTTGTTGCAATCCTTGCTAAATCTTTTTATTGATTGATGTTGGATGAATAATTAAATATTCCAGAGCAAGCAGAGATGAATAAAACTGAAAACTCGTATTTCTAATGGAAAATACTTTATCTTTTATTCCTGTAAGCAGATCTTCACACCAGTGAGAGAAAGATCAGCAAAACTCTCTGTGCTTTCTCCCTGGGGTGTTTATTTTGGGTGGTTTTATTGGTTTCACTGTTTCTTGCAGGCTGTTTTGAGTCTTTCCTGGGACAGTAAGGCAGAGAAACTAATAGCAGAGAGCGGGGAGGACAGACTGTGGTTTAGCACTACAGAAATGAGTGGGGGTTTCTGTAGCACTGGAAATTTATTGTCATTTTTGCTGCTGCCTGGATTTCGGTTTGAGGGGCCCTGGTTACCTGGGACACTTTGCAGGGTGCAAAATGTAGATTTTCCTTTATAGAAGCTAAAACTGTGTTTGAGGACAGACAAAGTTGTGTCCACTGCACGTTTGTCATTAATTCTGCTCGTAATCTTGAAGTGGTTGATGTTTGCAGCCATGAGGGAAGCTGCATCATTTGCTGGGGAAGGTTTGGTCTGTAAAAAGGACACACGGAATCATGGATTGGTTTGGGTTGGAAGAGACCTTAAAGGACATCTCATTCCACCCCCTGCCATGGCAGGGACACCTTCCCCTATCCCAGGTTGCTCCAAACCCTGTCCAGCCTGGCCTTGGACACTTCCAGGGATCCAGGGGCTGCCACAGCTTCTCTGGGCACCCTGTGCCAGGGCCTCAGCACCCTCACAGGGAGGAATTTCTTCCCAATATCCCATCTTATCCTGCCCTCTGTCAGTGTGAAACCATTTCCTCTTTTCTTGTCACTCCAGCCCCTTGTAAATGGTCTCTCTCCATCTTTCTTGCAGCTCCTTCAGGTACTGGAAAGGCACATTTAGGTTACCCTGAAGCTTCTCTTCTCCAGGCTGACCAATCCCAATTCTCCCAGCCTTTCCTCCCAGCAGAACTGCTCCATCAGTCACGGTTTCTTGTATCACCCAACCACCAGTTTTCTCCCTACAAAGCCCTGATTTAGTGACTTCTTTGGGGAGTCCTGCAGCAGGACCCCTCAGGGCAGTGAGGGTGCAGGAGCAGGACTCTGCTCTTGCTTGACTCTTCCCCCTCGGAGTGTTCATTGGCCTGTGTGCTGTGGTTCGGCTCAGCAGGGAAAAATCAATGACTCACATTTCCACAGAAAGAAATGTAATTTCCAGTCTCATAGCAACTGTCCTTTCAACACTTTCAAACCTTCTGTGACAAAATGTTTAACACTCACCCATCAGCTTTTAATGCTCCAGGCTGGTCCGCCCACTCCCCCCAGCTGAAACCTGCATTTGTGCATCCCTGAATCCCCCAGAATCCGAGGGGGGATGCTGGCAAGACGTTGAACAGTTAAATATAAAATCTTAGACATGAGAGAAGTGTTGCTGACTGCATTACATCAAGACAGAGTGACTCTGGCAGGGCTTAAAATTCAAAACTGTGTTCTCTTCATTTTGATTTGAGTCCCTGGTTTGTTTTTATACACCTTCAGATAGTTTAAAATAGGTTTGGCTGGTGGCTTGGCTAAAATATTTTTGGAAATTATCTTACTTAGAGAAAGATATTCTTTAGTATAAAGAATCTTGGTTTTCTTCCTGGATCTTCTTTCAGACTGAAAGAGAGCAGGGTTAGATGGGATATTAGGAATTGGATATTAATAGGATTATAATAGGATGGTGAGGGCCTGGCACAGGGTGCCCAGAGAAGCTGTGGCTGCCCTTGGATCCCTGGAAGTGTCCAAGACCAGGTCGGACGGGGCTTGGAGCAACCTGGGATAGGGGAAGGTGTCCCTGGGGGTGGAAAGGGATGAGGTTTAAAGTCCCTCCCAACCCAAACCAATCCATGATTCTTTTACAGCACAGACCAGACCTGTTCCTATTCCCAGCTGGGTCTCCTGCTGTTCCCAGGCCTCGGGAGGTGACCCCAGGTGTGGGACTTCACCTGCCCAAAGCCACAGGGATGAGCAGGGCAAGGTCCCACCGTGTCCCTCCCCATGTGTCCCCTTGAGGAGGCACAGAAGGACTCAAGGTGTTGATGGGAAGTGACAAAATCTGGGCTGTGCCTTAATAATGGCGACATTGGAGGGCAAAGAGCTCATTGAACATGTCCAAATGAGACCAAAATAATCAGGCACTGAGGTGATAAAACACGGGTGGAACTGGGCACCTGTCTGCTGTCCAAATTCGTTACTAACTGGATTTAACTGGTTTTCTCGTAGCTGATGATGGAAGAGGTGCACAAGGGCGGCAGCAGCAGCTCTGTTACGTCCCAGCCCTCAGCCGTACAAGGTACAACCCTCCAGGCAGCTCAGCTCTCTCATATTGCTCAACAGGTAAAGCCTGGGCTGGATCTCAGCAAACATTTCAGGGAGTTCGGAGCCCATTTTTATGTGCTACAAACTGTAGATCCGTTCTTAGAAGCACGCAGAGAAGAAAAAACAGAAAGAGGCTAAGAAAAATGTGTTTGTTTGATGGTGGATGACAGAAAATTTATTTAAAAGTGTTAAAAAGCTAATTTTTGTGTTTGTACAATGCAGAAGTGCAGCCAAGATTTGGGGTTAGTCGACCACAGGAGCTGCTCAGGAATAAAATGGGGGCCTGGTTTCATTTTTTCCTTAGAAAAAGCATTTCCAGCTCCTTTTATAGTAGCAGCAATCCTGGGTACTCAGCACCATGGAAACACTTGGATTTTAGCCCAACATGAACATATTTAATATAATAAACCATATGAAGTTGAAAATCTGAGATTCTGCCTCTAAGGTAACATCCTTGTCAGAGCTTTAACCTGAATCCCTTAGAACTGGTGAAAGAGTGAATCCTTCCAGGAGGGTTTTCCTGGGAAAAAGCAATGTTTTGCAGCTCATCCACTGTTTAACCTGTGGAAGCAGTTGGGATTTTGATGCAAAATGTAGATATAGGAGAGGAGAAGAGAGGAGAGAATATTAGCAGGTATCCTGAGGTTTGTTTCCAGGCTGCTTTCCTGATCTGTTTTTATATAAAGTTCTCATCGTCCTTTAATATTGTGAGTTATGATACAAAAGTAGCATTAAATGGAAATTCAGCTCTGTGTGTTTATTTTAATGATCCCTTCATCTTCTCATGTATTTCAGATTAATAAAAGTAGTGAAGAAATTTGATGAGGAAAGTGGTTATTTACTTACGATCTACATGTATAACTTGAATTAATTTTGTTTTGTGAACAGATGGAAACGTGAGCAATATAAATTGGACTAAAGTGCAAAGACTAATGCGAGTTCAACATCAAAACTACAAACCCTCTAGGAAGTTGAAACATTTTCATGTTTTTAATATGTTACATAATATCACATATTTGATTATGTGACATAATGCCACATTCGATTTTTCTCCAACCAAAGGAAATAATAAACTGTTTCAGCCTTTTTCATATGCAAATAATGTCTCAAAAATGTGCATCTTTAAAGGTGTTTTTGTGACTTAATTAGAATTAAAACAAGCTGCTAATGCCGGTTCTCCACCAGTTTTCCTACATGTGTTGCACTTCCTGAGTCCTGTGGCACAAAGGTTTTACGGATGGTTTTTGGTCTGTTGTAGATGTCTCTCAGAGGTTCTGCTCCCCTCACAGTCGTTCAGCTTCCTGGAGAGCAAGTCCAGGTCCAGGGAGTCATTCAGACAGCTCAGTCCTCCTCTGTGATCCACTCCCCTCAGGTGCAAACCGTGCAGGTAACTCCAGAATGCCTTTAAATACCCCAAATCTGCAGTTATGTAGGTGAGAAGGTGTGAAAAGATGCGCAGAGGCTCCTCTGACTCAGCCGCCTTTGTGCCCTGCTGTAAGAGGCAGTGAGCAATCCAGGGACAGTCCTGTGGGCTACAACATCCCTCATTTGGGCTCGAAATTATTCCTTGTGGGAAGTCACTTTTGGTGTCGACATGAAACCATTTGATGTTGCCTCCCTTTATTAAAAAATCCAATCCACAGCTCTGTGGCTGGTGCCTTGGCAGACAGTCAGGTGGGGTCTGACACCCAAAGGAGGGGAGTGGGGAGTAGCAGAATAATTCATTAGTGGATTAAAATGAGTGTTTGGGAAAGGTGGAGCTGCATGAAGGGGAATGAGCTGCTGGGTGCTCTCTCATGCTGTAGCTCCCTTTCGGTGGTACCCAAGTCTCTGCTTTTGTCTCTTACTCACTTGCCATGTGATTTTTGTAAGAGTCCCTTCTGAGAGGTACCCAGGGAGTTGCAGTGAGTCTGTTCCTGCTCCACTCAGTCCCTGCTGCAGAGCCCTTGGGGACCTGGAATTCTACTGGGAAACAGCTGCCCTGGCAGCCAGGCGAGGGAGGAGCTGCCCTAAAACCCAGGAATTTGTCCCTGATCCTTGTCCCGCACTGCTCTCCTCATACCACGCTAAACTGATAAGCCACGAGAAGCAAACCTGGAAGGGATTGTCAGCTGTCACTGCTGTAGCATCAGAGCAGGGAGAGGAGAACGTGTCACTGCTGAAAGCAGTCAAGCATCTGCATTGGCTGTTTGTTGGTGCTCATGTCTCTGTTAGTCTCTTTCCTTTTCCTTCCCCCTGGTTGCACAGTCCCCACTGACTGGATTCATTCCTTTTCTGTAATTTATGAACATTGTGGCCTTGTTGGGGAAAAAAAAAGTACAACACGAGCAGGTTTTTTTCCCTGCTGATCTTAGGCTGCTCTGTCTCTGCAGTTCCATGAGAGGCTTTTCCCAGAGCTCTGTGCATTCCTCTGGACTCTGTTACTGGCACACGGATAAGAACAAATAAATGTTTTGTTCGCTAATAAGGAGCATCAGAGACAAAATAACACTTTGAACTGGATGAGCACGCAGTGGAATAAAGAAAACTGCAGATAGTACTTTGCATATTTACTCCCTGATATGCTGCTGCCTTAAATATTATTTTAATGGGACTTTTACATTCTCACCAACAAACCCCACTGCTCCTCTTCTACATAAAAGATTTCAGGTGCTTTCTGTGTTTGTCCTGTACATCACTGGTGTTCTGTTCCCTTTCTCACCAGGTATCTTCCTTGTCTGAGAGTGAGGATTCTCAGGACTCCTCAGACAGCATTGGCTCCTCACAGAAGGCTCGAGGCATCTTGGCTCGTCGTCCCTCGTACCGGTACGGGTGTGATGCACGTGGTGTTTTTATTTGAAACCAAAACAACAGCCTCTTCCCATGGTCTTCAAGATTCTGCTGCCTTCCAGGTTGTTTCCTTTCCCTTGAAACATGCAATGAATCTGTTCATGCACTGGATATCCTGAGCCATCATTGCTGTGAGGAAACTTTGACTCCACTAACTGGAGATTGGCTTCAGCAGGATTTTTTTACAGGACAGAATGTTCACCAGCTGTAATTTTACTCAGTTGCATCATTTTACTGAAGTGAGGAGTGTAGTCAAATGTCAAACTCCTTTTTTCACAGAAAAATTTTGAAAGATCTTTCCTCTGAAGACACACGGGATAGAAAAGGAGATGAGGAAAGTCCTGGGGTCTCCACTGTCACCTCCATGTCCGTTCCCACACCCATCTACCAGACAAGCACTGGACAGTACAGTATGTTACCCAAAATATTGTCACAGCTTTTATTCAACTTGCCTCAAAATACAGATTTCGTTAAATATTTGAGTAAGATGAAGGAAAAAAGTTGGTTATTATCTAGTAGTCAGTAAAGTTAGTACATAGAACTGGTATCTGCAGACTTCAGATAAACTCAGAATTGTAATTTTAATTTTTGCACATTAAGACATTTAAGGGTGTTGGTATGAAGCACACAGCAGTGTTCTTTGCTGGATGTAACCCAAAATGTCAGTGAAGACACCAATATGTAAATATATTATAGGCCACACTAAAAGGATCCTGTGGTATCAGGGAGGTACAAAAAATTAGGATTTGTTCCTTTGATGTTACCACTTGGTGTTTGTGGTGCTTCACACCTGCTCCTCTCCATCCCGTGAGGGTGGGGAGGCCCTGGTACAGGGTGCCCAGAGAAGCTGGTGCTGCCCCATCCCTGGAAATGTCCAAGGCCAGGCTGGATGGGGCTTGGAGCAACCTGGGGATAGTGGGAGGCGTCCCTGCCCATGGCAGAGGGTGGCACTGGATGGTCTTTAAGGTCCCTCCCAACCCAACCCATTCCAGGATGCTGTGATTTACCCGTATTTATACTATACAGCTACAAACTCTTGTCCATGTGCCTTCCCTCGCAGTTGCCATCGCAGCCAATGGGCTGCAGCTGGCGGGGCCAGGGGCGGACGGGGTGCAGGGGCTGCAGACCCTGACCATGGCCAACGCCGGCGGCTCCCAGCCTGGGACCACCATCCTGCAGTACGCCCAGACCTCGGACGGGCAGCAGATCCTGGTGCCCAGCAACCAGGTGGTGGTGCAGAGTGAGTACCCCCTGGGGACAGGGTTACACCCCTGTCACCCTGAGTGTCACCTGCTAACGCTGCCCCGTTTGGTGTCCCCAGCTGCCTCTGGAGACATGCAGACGTACCAGATCCGCACCACGCCCACCACCTCCTCCCTGCCCCAGACCGTGGTGATGACGTCCCCCGTCACTCTGACGTCGCAGACGAGCAAGACGGATGATCCACAGCTGAAACGAGAGATCAGGCTCATGAAGAACAGGTACGTGAGTGCACCTGAGCTGCTCGGGTTGGTGAGTTTAATGTGCTGAGATCGTGGAATCACTGAGGTTGGAAAAAACTTCCAGGATCATAAAGTCCAACCTGTGACAGATCTCCACCAGAGCACTGAGTGCCACATCCAGTCCAGCACTGAGTGACACCTCCAGGGATTGGGACTCCACCACTGCTCTGGGCAGCCCCTTCCAATGCCTGACCACCCTTTCCATGGAAAAATTCCTCCTGATGTCCCACCTGAACCTCCCCAGGCACAGCTTGGGGCCATTTCCTCTTGTCCTGTCCCTGTTCCCTGGGAGCAGAGCCCGACCCCCCCAGCTGCCCCTCCTGTCAGGGAGTTGTGGAGAGGGAGAAGGTGCCCCCTGAGCCTCCTTTTCTCTAGGTTGAGCCTCACCAGCTCCCTCAGGAGTTCTCCAGACCCTTCTCCTGCTGCTCCAGCCCTTCCCTAGCTGTGTTCCTTGCTCTGGATACGCTCCAGCCCATCCATATTTCTCTTGCAGTGAGGACCCAGAACTGGATAAGCCTCGACAGTGTCCAGCACAGGGGGGCAATCCCTGCCCTGGTCCTGTGCCACACCATGGCTGGTACAGCCCAGGTGCCCTTGGCCTCCTTCCCCACCTGAGCACATCTGGGCTTGTGGGAGATTGTGACCCAAACATGGGAAATTGTGGCCCAGACGTGCTTCCTTGAGTCTCAGTGTGGAGAAACCAAAACTGGGTTTCCCCTGCAGATTGGCTGCCATGTGTGTTAGCAGATCCTGCTGCATTTCCTGCTCTCCTCAGGCAGTTTTGGCTTGGTTTTGTTCCTCAGTGCAGTTCCAGCTCTCTTGTATTGGCCAGTAGCATTCAGAAAATAGATCTCACCTCTAAAATAAAGAACTTTGCTTGTCTGTTGCAGAGAAGCTGCCCGGGAATGCCGTAGGAAGAAGAAGGAGTATGTGAAATGTTTGGAAAATCGAGTGGCGGTCCTGGAAAATCAGAACAAAACTCTAATTGAAGAGCTAAAAACTTTGAAAGATCTTTACTGTCATAAAAGTGTGTAAGAAGAGAAGGTAAAAACCTTTGGGGACTGGTGAAATATCAGAGGAGAAATTTTTTTTTTTTATACTGAATTTTTTTAACTAGATGAAAGGTCAAAAATGAAACTTTTCTACCTAGATTTCACAGCTCAAAGACTCTATAGATTTTCTTTACAACATGTTGGTGACAAAGTACAAACAGGAAACAAGAAAACCTCACCAAAATTCCTGCTGGCACAACTGGAAACTGATAAATTCAAGATTGCAGCTACAGCGGAAGGACAGTCACGTGTGGCGAGGCAGGTGATGAGAGTTTCTTTGAAAATTCCTATGAATACCTCTAATAAGGGAGGCAAAATTTGGTTACAAAGAAAACATGGATGAAACGGAATCCTTGCCATAGCTGACATTATTAGTAACGTTTATAACCAGTGTATGTTTTGATTTCTTACTCTTTTTCAAGCCTTTTTCCTTCAGTTATTTGTCTGTAAATATTTTTATTTTAACCTGTAAGTTGGTATTTACAGGTGCAGATGATAAAAAAGCTGATACTTTGCTCGAGGTATAAATTATGTTTTTACTCTTTCTCAGATGACAATTTAAAAAGTTGGGATGATTTTTTTCCATGTTTGCTGTGTTTATCAGATTGGGGAAGGATCTGCAGAAGGCAGCGAGAGGCCTGGTCCTGGAAATGTCTGAGGCACAGAAAATTGTGTTGATTTTCGTAGAGAATTCAACACATCAATGATTTTAAAGCACAGTGTGAGGGACAAGGACTGGTGACAAAAGTTCTGAAGAATTTCTGAGATTAAACTTCTGAAAGTTTTTAATTTCGCAAGAGTTTGTTCTTAGTTCTGGGCATGAGAAACATCAATCATTGAAAATTAAATTGTGTGCTGATCATATCTACAATTAAACACTCAGTGCTTGTCCTGGCCGGGGATTCTCCTGGGCTTTGGAACATGAAACCAAATAGAAGAAAAATGATGTAGTAAAAAATGGAAGATCTATACCAAAGGGTTACGAGGTTCTAATCTCTGGTTTATTGCTGGAAGTAGTGCAAAATTACAATTTCCAGCCTAATTTTGTAAGGTAGGAGCTATTTTGCAAAGTAACGATGTCTTTGTAAGCAAATACTATATTGCAAACGGGGAGATGGTTGGTATATTTTGTAGCTAAATTGTGATCTTTACAAAACCTGAAATTGAGTTTCTATACGTATTTTGACAGTTTGTATCTTTCATTTTAGTAACCAAATGAAATATTTTGTGAACCAGATTTTCAAGGATATATTTTTATGGATAGTACAAAGTCAAATGAGATCTTCTTTGGTGTAGGAGATACTTGAATTAATTTTGTATGTCTGTAGGCAACTTGCAGAAAAAATGGATCCTAAAGAGTATTGGGGGAAAAAAAGAGAAAGAAAAAAAAAGAAATTAGGGCTTTTTACTCCCCACAGTTGACAATATCTGCACAGTAGATCTCATTGTGTCAGAGAGTCCGGTTTGTACAATTTTAATTTGCTTCAGGTGAAAATCAAAAGTTTGACGTGATCAGGACTCCTTTGCCTGGGGAATCTCCATTCTTGGAGATGCCCAGAGCTGAATGGCTGTGGGCAGGACACGGTACTGTTGAGGACACGGTCCTGGGCAAGCTGTGACCCTGGTGGTCAGGCCGTGGTCTTGGGCAGGTGCTGTAGGTGACTGCAGTGCTTCTTGCATGAGTAATAAACCATTTCCATGGCTGGGATTGAATCCTGCTTCCAGTTCTGTCAGCGGGAATTACTCTGTGGACTGTGCTGTTCCAAGGTGTTAGAGCTCTGTGTGTGTCGTGCTAGCTCGAATCTGGATGGAATTCCAAGCTGTGCTCCCTCCCTGGATGTGTAATGCTTATCCCATGGTCAGTCAGTATTTTTGATTTTACTCCTTTGGGAATTAATGGACTGGTAGCAGGCAGAGCTCTTTTCCATGAGGAATCTGCATTCCACAATCTCCTGGTTAGTGGGCTAGAAAAGGTTATTTTTTTCCCTGAAGTTCCTAAGTCTCAGATTGCTGTGGACACGAGTCCCAATGCGTTTCCTTTAGGCCAGGCTGGAGTGTGACTCCTGGTTGCCATCATGTCAGAAAAAAGCTTTGTGACACATCAGAAATAAGGTTGGGAAAGTCCTAAACTGAGGGAGCTGCTCCTGGAGAGGTGTCGGTGTTTCCCGTTTCTTTGGTGGAATTTCAGGAAAATTGAGCAGCCTGGAATGTGCCTGGAACATGCACATCAGAGAATTGGACCTTTCTCTCCTCAGCTGTGTGTTACCTGGCATGAGTGAGAGGGTTTGACCTACAGTTCTGAACTACTTTGGGAACTCTGTGGTAGCTGATCCTCACTGTGTTCTCTTTTTTCTTTTGTAATATGGAATAATAATAAACAAAAACTATCGAGTGTTAAGACTGTAAAAAACCTGGTGGCCAATTCTTCTTGTATCCAGCAAGGGAAGCACCTGTCCTGCCAGACACACCAGGAGTCAATTTTTATACTCTTAATTAAAATAGTGTGTTGGAAAGAACAGCTGATTTTTCATCATGGGAATATTAAACAGTAACACAAGTTCGCTCTTTAAGCACTGATCATGAAGTTCTTAGTTTGGATTTACTTTAAAAATCTCGATTTTAAAGAGTAAAATCTCATTCCTGAGGGTAAGAGATGCAGCAGCTGATGCTGTTCTGCTGGTTGGTTCCAAACAGTCCATGCTTTCCATGAATTGTAAATATTTGTTGAAACAATTAATGGTTGCAAATTTTGATCTTGGTAAATAAAGTCGCTAAAATATTATAATTCTGGTTCCTATTTATTTTTAATGAAGGTAGAGCTGCAGTGGTGCTGCCCAGGTGTGAATACCTGTGTGGGATTGGGTCATATGACAGCCAGGAATAAATAATAGTCAATTTTAGTGGATGAAATGGCACTTGTATACACCTGCCAGTGCTAAAAATCATGAGTGCAGAACAGCTTTTACCTTCCTGCAGGGTTTTTTACCTTCTTAGTTTTCAATAAGCTGAGCCACTGTTAAGGTTTGGTTAATTAAATGGTTAATTAAAACCTTTGTGTGCTCTGCTGGTTTTTACCCGGCAGAGGGAGCATCTGCCATCCCCAAACCCTGGTGGCATCACTGAGTGTATTTAACCTTCTGATGGCTGGCAAAGCACAGAAATAGGGTGGGAAGAAAGTGTTTCCAGTTGGTAACATTTCTATATTCAATTTCCCTTATTAGTGCCAAGGCTGTTACTGTTTCCTCTACCGTCAGTGTGGATATCAGAGGCAGGAAACAAAAAATACAATTGCAAACATGACTCCTACGAAGTAAGTGCACATCCTTTGTCTCTTGGTTTTATTGTGAGTCAGAGGGAGCTGGTTTTTCCAAGCTTTCCCAGGCAGAACAGACCTCCACGGGGATGACACGATGGTTTGCCCCTCTACAAAGTCCGTGCCAGCACGGTGTGTGCCACGGTCAGGAGGATGGTGAGTGTGGTGCTCAGGGGGTTCTGACTCCTGTTGGTCAGCCGAAGTTTTGCTTTGATCCACGTTCTGTACTGAGACAGGCGGACGTAGATGCCGGGGTATCTGGGGCGGCCACAGCCAACCCCGAAGCTGGCGATGCCGATGAGGTAGTACCTGTCAGTGTCGGGGTGGTAACACACCAAGGGGCCCCCGCTGTCGCCCTGCAAATGAACACCACAAAAAACAGTAGCGTGTAAGTCCTTCCAGGAAACAATTCAGGCAGTAATCAATCTAGTTTTTAGATTTATTTTAAGCAGCTCAGTTAACCGGACAGTCACAATGACAGTGACACGTGCACATGGACAACTCAGGGTAAATCTGGTGTTCCTGAAAGACACAGAATCAGCATCCCTGAGGTTGGAAAGGCGCCCTCCAAGACCATCAAGTCCAACCTCTGCCTGATCCCCATCTTATCACCCAGCCCAGAGCCCTGAGTGCCACATCCAGTTGTTCCTGGGACACCTCCAGGGATGGGGACTCCACCACCTCCCTGGGCAGCCCCTCCAATGCCTGACCATCCTTTCCATGGAGGAATTCCTGCTCTGGTCAAGACACTGCACTGACCAGAGCCCCAGGCCTGCACTGCTTCAGTATCTTTTAACTCAGGTTCTGTTGTTTTCTCTCTGCACCTTTTCATGCCTAAACCTAAACCTTCACTCCTCACTTAATTGGGGAATGTGTTGTCCACACAGCGTGGAAGCTCCAAGAGGCACAGTAAGGAACACAAATCCCGTGTCTTGGCCGTGTCACCTGCTCAGGGAAAACTGCTGAGAGAAGCAGGAAGTGTATCAGACAAAGCACTTAGGATACATTATGGGGTTTAATTAGAAATGTCTCCCTGTCCCAGCTGGTGCTGCAACTTCTGCCAGTGCTTTGGACCTGAGAACTGGCTTTTCCGAGAAAGAGGTGGTGATTGCTCAGCATTTAAACAAAAATCTTTCCGCATCCCTGAGCCATTTCCTAGAGCCCTATCCCTGAACCGCATCCGTGAGCCATATCCGTGTCCAGTGCTGCTCTCCAGCATAAGAACAGGTGAGACATACGTGTGCTTCACATGCACTCCATGGTACAGTGACACGTGTCTCTCCAGTGTTTTGTATCATATATAATTTACTGATAAATATATAGTTTATATATAAATATATTATTTATATATAAACTGTATATTTATCATATATAATTTTGTGGCATAAATATGTTGTATTCTTTATCCTTCCTCTTTGTTCACTTACTCCTGTCATCTTTCCAATATCACCAAATGCTTTGTGTATTGATTTGCTTTGCAATCACTGTCCCACCCTTTTACGATGCTTCCTTTGCATTTGACATGTTTTCCAGCTAGTATTTCTGCTGTTTTAATTAATTATGCTACAAATCACCATGCTGCTGAGCCTCTGGCTTGGGAGTTCCAGCGAGGCAGGTGGGGCACACCTCCCTTCTCACCTGGCAGCTGTCGGTGCCTCCGGCCCAGACACCGGCGCAGAGCGCTTTGCTGTCCACGAGCCCCGCGTACCCCTCAGAGCTGTTACACATGCTGGAAGGGAGGATTTCCACTTGGGCTTCTTTTAGCACAGATGAGATTTTACCTTGAATGGAGACAGAATTTAGAGAGGTGAAATATGCCGGGGTGTGTAGCAATTTTACTGTGGTTTTTGTTTCGTTTCGCCAGCCTAGGTGTGTTCCTGGACATGTTTAGACATGGATATGACACAGATCCTGCCTGTTCCCAATTGATTGAAAGGGGAGTTTCAGGATTTTCAGACTCAGGTTTGATGTAGGTTTTGCAGTTCTTCCTCAGAAGAAGCATCAATGAGAATATACCTGCCTTGCTCAGAGGTGACTTACCAAACAGGCTCATACAATCCCAGCTGACCCCGAAACTCCCACACACAATGCATGACACCAACTGGCATTGAATTTGTGCCCAGTGGGAGTAAAGAAAGAATTGGAGGGGGTGTAGTCATTCATAAATCCCATGGGAACCCCCCCAGTTCACAACATGTGGCATCAGAATTGTTGCTTTTCGGTAAAATAGCTGTTTCCAGCAGCCCACGTTGACCTGCACCACAAATCTGAAATCAGCTGAGTTTATTTTACTTTTTTTTTCATGTTATACTTGGAAGAAAGGCTGGGAAATGTATTCCTGTGGTTACAGCTGTGTGGGTCTAACCTGCTTGTGATGGAAAACCCCTGAAAGCAGATCCTCACTGCAGAGTTAAATGACGTTGTGTGAGGAGACCACAACCTGAGCAAATCCAGTTAGAATCACAGAATGATTTGGGTTGGGAGGAACCTTAAAGATCATCTTGTTCCAACCCATGGGCAGGGACACCTTCCCCTATCCCAGGCTGCTCCAAGCCCCATCCGGCCTGGCCTTGGACACTTCCAGGGATGGGGCAGCACCAGCTTCTCTGGGCACCCTGTGCCAGGGCCTCCCCACCCTCACAGGGAGGAATTTCTTCCCAATATCTAATCTGAACCTGTCCTCTTTCCGTTTGGTGCCATTGCCCCTTGAAAGGTCGGAAAAGGCCTCTAAGATGCAAGTGCAAAGCGAGTTTATAAATTTGGGGAGCTGGAGTGGGTGGTACCCGCTGGTGTGTGGGTGAGAAGGTGCTCAGCAGTGGCCAGAGCCCATTACCCTTCTCGGCCGTGCGTCCCCAGCCGCTGATGTAGCAGTCGGAGCTGTTCTCCAGGGGCAGGATCAGGGGAGCCGGGGGCAGGCACATGGGCTGGATGTAGAGGCTGTAGCGCACCGCCGACTTCAGCTCAAACACCGCCACGTCGTTCTCAAAGGTTTCTCTCTTGAACTCCGAGTGCACAATGATCCTCCTGATCCTTCTTTTTCTTGTGTGTGGACTGTGTTTTTGAAGGTTGTGCACGCCCATAACGGCTCGCCAGGAGCATGGATCCCTACGGGAGAATTCACATGGGTTTTACATTGTTTTAACCGTTTGTTTTCATGGAATCATGGAATCCAGGAATGGGCTGGATTGGAGGCACCTTAAAGCTCATCTCATTCCTCCCCCTGCCATGGCAGGGACACCTTCCCCTATCCCAGGGTGCTTGTACCTTGACCTGGGAAATCTATTATCTAGAAGTAAAAATAAGGACTATCAAGTTAATATTAAATTTAGAAATAGGGGTAGAGTCATTCAGACCTAATTTCTAGCCAAGTATATTGAAAAAAATCTTTATTAAGTGAGATTTGAATTTGGCCTGGGATGAGCTATAAAATTCAAATTAACCTCCAAAATTAAGGTAAAACTTAAATTGATAATTTAAAGAGGCATTATATTGCAAATAAATGTTTGTTAAATGCAAACAAAGGGCTGATGTAACGAAGTCCTGATAAAGGATAAAATTCCAAAGTTCGCAGATTTTACAGTTCACTTTCCCCTGGGTCATGGCTGTGTCAACACAGTCGATGTCAACTGATGCAGATTGTGCAACTGTGGCAAAGGCTGGAAAAGAGACCAGTGCTGGGAGCTGAAATGCTCCAGAATTGCTCTAAGTGCAGTTAAAAGTCTATTCTGAGGAGTTATTACCACACTGCCCAAAAAAAAATCCCTGCCCCGTTCCTTCAGCCACACTGACACAACTCAGGTGCCCGTGGCCTCCTTCCCCCCACCAAGCGCCGCTGGGCTGGCGCTGAACCGTGGTGCCCAGGGGTCAGCCCCAGTACCTACGTCCTGCCGTCGACGCAGTGGCCGGCGGTCAGCACAGCCTTCCGGCCCAGCAGGACGCCGCCGCACAGGTGCATGAACCGGACCCCGCCGCGCAGCACCTGCAGGCTCACCACCCATGGCCACGCGCCCTCCGGGGCCTCGTGGCCCCCCACGATCCAGGACGCCACGCTCCGGGCCAGCGGCAGCTGCTGCTGACACTCTGCAAAATACAACGGGCCCCTTAGAGCACCTGCAGGGCAAAGCTGAGCTTTTGGGGCAGCTTTTGTGGGGTTTATTGGTTGGGCTTTTTTTTCTGTTGTTTTGGGGTTTTTGTTTGGTTGGGTGCTTGGGGGTTTTGGTGGGTCTCTTTTGTTGCTGTTGATGGTGGTGCTGGTTTTTTGGGTTTTTTTTTTTGGTTTGGTTTGGTTTTGGATTTTTAATCTCCAGCATTACTACAGCACAGGAAGGACATGGACCTGTTGGAGATGAGGCCACCAAGTTGTTTAGAGGGATGGAGCAGCTCTGCTGTGAGGAAAGGCTGGGAGAATTGGGATTGTTCATCCTGGAGGAAAAAAGCTTTGGGTTGACTTAACCAGTGCCTGAAGGAGCTGCAGGAAAGATGGAGAGAGACCATTTACAAGGGCCTGGAGTGACAAGAAAAGAGGAAATGATTTCACACTGACAGATGGCAGGATAAGATGGGATATTGGGAAGAAATTCCTCCCTGTGAGGGTGCTGAGGCCCTGGCACAGGGTGCTCAGAGAAGCTGTGGCAGCCCCTGGATCCCTGGAAGTGTCCAAGGCCAGGCTGGATGGGGCTTGGAGCAGCCTGGGATAGGGGAAGGCGTCCCTGCCATGGCAGGGGTGGCACTGGATGGGCTTTAAGGTCCCTCCCTTCCAGCCAAAGCCATTCCACGGATCTCTGTACTGCGGGACTCACTGCCTCACAGATCCCGCCGTCTGGGGATCCCGGGACTTCTCGGCCGATGTGAAATACGTGTATTTATCTAAGGTGTATTTCTTGTGTACAGATTTGCAATTAAGCGCTCTCAGTCGCTGGTGCTTTCCGAATTCACCAGATTTCGGTGTAAAGGAGGTTTTTCCGCCCCCCCTCACCCCGCTCCGCTGAGGCTCTTCCCCGCTCGCAGTCCCGTTCCCCGACCCCG
>VWZT01015726.1:286368-296893 GCA_013397055.1 Pachycephala philippinensis
GGCGGGTTTGGCGGCTCCGGTTCTGTTTGTGCTCGGTGTGGACGCGTAACCCGGTCCTGGCACACTGCAGCATTCCACCCGCACCGGGAGCCGTGACCGGGACGTCCTCTTTTCACACCGGGAAGCTTTAATTGTGAGGAGTGGAGGGGCGGGGGGTCCCCGTCCTCCTCCTGCCGGTGTCTTTAGAGGCGGAAAGGGAGGAAAGCGTGACAGTGCTGCTCTTCCCGGGCAGTCCTGCTTTGGAGGGATGGGGCCTGGAAATGGTCCTGTTTTCTGTTTCAGTGATGGGAGGTTCTGGGATGCTCTGGGGTCGGTTCCTCCAGTGGGTGACCCAGGGCAGAAGGTGTGGGCGAGGCTGGAGGGGCCCAAGGGCCACAGCTGGAGTCCCCCATGCCCCTTACTGTCCCCTCGGGCCCATCACTGCCCTCCTGATCTCGCCGCTCTTCAGGGGCAGGTGCTGTCACGTAAAGTTGGTGAAGCTCTTTGGGATCTCTAAACAGCCCTAGGCTTGGGGAGTTGGTGCCTTTTGGAGTAACAAGCCCCTGCACTCTGCTGGGACCTTTCCCTGGTGGCTCTGTCCTAAGGCCTCCCATAGCTCCAGTGCTCAGCTTTTCCATCCTTTGTGTGTTTAGAAAGTCCCCGTTCTTCGCTTTGGTGTTTTATATAAAATTAACAACATGACCGAAGGGCTGCTGGATCATTTTAAAGCATTTGGGTGCCTCTGCAGTGGTGTTCGTCCAGGGTGGAGGACCTGGACCCATCACAGATAATTTAATCAGTTATATAAGCTGGGATGTATGGCTTAGATGTAGATCATGGTATAGATACCGTACTGCTCCGTGGAACAAGTATAATCCTGTGGCTCTTTGGTGGGAGGAGGTTTCTAATAGGCAGGAGGGCGAGCGATCACGTGCCTCAGGAAATGGAGCATGGCCGTGCCTTCATTCTGTTAAATAAAGCAGAAACTAAGTCAGCATTGAGTGGAAATGAAGTAGCTTCAAAACATAAATCACAGTATCATCTTCCCCCTGTTTGTTGCCCTGTCTGTGCTTGGTGGTGGGGCTGCCTGGGTGTGTTTTTCGTTAAAATGACCTGCTCTGGGTTTCCATCTGGATGGAGAGTTGCTGTTTTTCAATGGCTGAGTGGTGCTGGCCCCGAGGCTCCGTGGGCTCCTGCTGTCACATGGGAGCCCTTCGCTATCGATCGCCTTCCCCCGGAGCGGCTGCGACTCCATTGACATCGGCAGATTCACTGGGATCAATAATTATTGTTGAGTTCAGAGCAATGGGCTGCCTTAGAGCAGGAGCAGTAAAACAACGGAACGAGTTGGGAACAAGCTCAGGGGGAATAATTTCAGGAACCACAGAGAGGAAACGCGCGTGGTGGCTCACGTTGGTGATGGTGGGGTGGAGAGCTGGTCATTGTGGGACCATTGGCCGGAATCTGGTGGGGTTCAGGAATGAATAAATGCTTGGACTGTCCCTTTTGTGCCTCATTATCCCATTTCTGTGCAGAGGTGGAGAGTACAAGTAGGGAAGAAGTGGCTTCCTGCTGCAGGAGTATTACAAAACCTCCCTGACATTAGCCCGGGTTCCAGTCTGGCTTTTAACACTTCACACATTCTTCTGGCTCAGGCAAAACTGTCTCCTTTTCAGGAGGGATTTCTTCACAGAAAGAGTGGTCAGGCCTTGGAAGGGGCTGCCCAGGAAGGTGGAGTCCCCATCCCTGGAGGTGTCCAGAGAGTGACTGGACGTGGCACTCAGTGCTCTGGGCTGGGTGACAAGGTGGGGATCGGTCACAGGTTGGACTCAATGAACTCAGAGGGCTTTTCCAACCTCAGGGATTCTGTCTTGAAATGCTGTTCCAAAGTTAGGTCAACTTCTGCCTTCCCTTCCCTCATCCTTGTGCTAGAACTGTTATTCCTCCTCCTGGAGCACTCCAGCAGATGGGAGATTTTGAGGAGAAAGAGCAGCCTGGGCTGTATCAAAGCTGTGGCTTTGCTCCTTTCTGAACAGAGCCATTTCAAAATTCAAAAATCTTGCTACCCTCCAGAAGTCCCATTCCATGCTTCTTGTACTTCTGCCCCAGCAGGAAAGTGTGAGGAGTTTATAATGAAGTCTCCTGAGAGCTGATTTGGGGAGGAATGTTTGTCGAATACTGTGTAACACCTGCTGAACTGTCCAGGTATTAAAGTTACAGGAATAACTATTCAGGTGGTCTTAAAGTTGTGGAAATGAACCCTTCATTGCTGGAGAAGGGAGCAGGGAGTTGTGGAGAGTGAGAAAGTCGCCCCTGAACCTCCTTTTCTCCAGGCTGAGCCCCCTCAGCTGCTCCTCAGTGTGAGATCTCTGTCACCCAGGTGGGAAAATGCTCTGGAAACACGAGGTTCAATGACAAATGTGCCCATTCCAGGGGTGCTTCCAGTGGGAGATGAACTTTTTCTTGTCTGTTGAGTGAAATCAGTCGCAGGACGGTGATGTCAAGACAACCAGGAATAAGTGACACGAGCAGAGGGGGATGTTTGTTTGATCAGATACTCAGGGGGTGATGAGGAGGGAAGAAAACGGTGTCACTCCGGAAGGAAACCTGGGTTGTGTTCCAGCACGTGGCAGAAATTCCAAGAACCATGTTTTAACAGAGCACTAGAAAAGGGTTACTTATTCTCCCCCTTTCATATTTGTCCCTTTTGTACTCAAACCATCTGAGTGCTCCACAACAAGAAATTAATTCCCCCAAAATTATGGTGTAAAATAACCATTCCCTGACTCCTGTTTTATAGGTCATGGATGGGCTGAATGAACCGAGCAAGGAATTAAATGTGGGTTAGTGGCTGAACTCTTGCACAAAAGCTGTTTGGAACAGTTCTTTGTTCAGGAGTTTGAATGTAAAAGGGGGAAGTTGGAGCACTTCAGGTTGTTTAGTTTGTGAACCTCCAAATTCTGTGTGAGTTTGGAGATAAACACGAGTCGGCCTTGAGTAACGACAGCATAGGGAACTGGGGATTAATTCATTAACTGGGATTAACTAGTTCTGATTCTTGTAACTTACTGAGGGATGTTACTGCAGCCACACAGCTACTGGGAGGGAGTGAGGACCCTGCAGGAATCGGTCTCAGTTGGTCTTTATTAAAGTGTTGTTAAATAAGTCTATTTTTTCTGTGTGGTCAAGTCTTCAAGGCCAGGTTGGACAGGGCTTGGAGCAGCCTGGGGTGGTGGAAAGGGTCCCTGCCCATGGCAGGGGGTGCAACAGAATCAGCTTTAAGGCCCCTTCAAACCCAAACCATTCAACCATTCTGTGATTCTCATATTTTTCTGTCGCTGTTGCTTGCTTCTTCTCTTTCCTCTGTGCATTTCTGTTCATTTTTTTACCTTTAGAGGAGGTAAAAAACAGACTTTGTCTGTCCAAGTTCAGGCCGTTTCAAGACCATGAGCACTTCCCTGCCCTGTCCCGAGCCTGCCCTTGACCTCCAGACTGAGCCAAACACCTGAGAACTTCCACAAAGTTTTACATAGGGCGGGGAAACCCCAGCACTGAACAATAAATGCTGCTTGGGAATGGAAATATTTCCTTTTTCTTCCACTTTATGGCATCTAAAGGTGCCGTGAGAGCTTTCCTAAAGGAAGGGTCCCTCCTTTGTGCCACTGTCACATCGCTGACCCTTTTCATTGATAAAATTGGCCAGTTCTAGCCACAGGATTCACTGCACGTGGGGATTGGAGACTGAAGGCCACTTCCAGCCGTGGATTTCCCCATATTTTGGGTTTGCTTGAAGCTTTTTAGGCTCTCCAGCAGGATTTCAGGGAGCTGTTCCTCTACGCCGTGCTTTTCTTCCTGCCTCAACCCTCACGTTGGAACCAAGAGCCACGTGTGTCCATGTGGGTTATATAAAAATTCGCACAGAAGGTCTCTCTCTCTCAAAGCCACACTGTGAATGGCTGAATCTTGGTAATTAATAGAGGAAGAAGTGTATTAAAGCAAGGAAATTGCCTCAAAAGTGTTTTTTTAATTTATTTTGATGATCGGCTTGAATAATTTATTGGAATATTTCATAATGAACCAGTAAATGGACTGCTGGGAACATTTAGAAAAAATAATTAAGTCTTAGCAACTGGACACTTAAGTGCAGCAGTTTCTGGTGGAAAATCTTTGGCACTTGAACAACGTGTGTGTTGTGTGCACTCAAATCCAAGTTCCCAGGATGAATTCCTGGCTCCCTGGCAGCGGCTGGGAGCAGCAGTGCAGTGTCATTCCCAGTGTCATTCCCAGTGTCATTCCCAGTGCAGGTACCCATGGATCCCTGACCCAATCACCCTCTTCTGCAGCTCACCTGGATGCTGAGTGTCTGTCCCTGCTGAGCTGGGCAGCGTGGTGCTGTTCCCAGTGCAGTTTTCATGGATAACCCACACACCCTCTTCCCAAATTCACCCGGACGCCGAGTCCGTGTCACAATTTTCAGAACGTTTCTCTTGTTAGAGGTTGAAAAACATGATGTGGGAAGGGCCGAAATAAATCCTAGCATTTATCCAGATCAGTTCCTGATATCCCAGCGGGACCATTCCTGGCTGGAAAATAACATTTAAAAGGTTTTTAGCTTCCAGAAGCTTTGCCAGGCAGTGCCAGAGCAGCCCAGCTGTGGAAGTGCCTTCCTTGCTGAAGATGAGCTTGAGGCACACAGCTTATTCTGTCCATTACCTTAATGTGGGATAATTTATTGGGAAAACAAATGAAGTCAGGACAGGCAAGAACATCCCGAGGAGTGAGACCCTCAGGTCGCTGCTCTGTGTTGATAATATGCAAGAAACAGCCCTGTAAGTAATTCCAAAATGCCAAATAAGTGCTGCTTGGGAATGGAAATATTTCCTTTTTCTTCCACTTTATAGCATCAAAGGTGCCATGAAAGCTTTCCTGAATGGAGAAACTGCTGCCGTGTGCAGCTGTGAACCAGATTTGGGGAATGGTGTTGGTTTGTTGGGTTTGGTTTTGTTTTTTCCTTTAAATGGCCAGTCAGCTTAGTCGCTGCCTCCAGTTGTGGCTTGTGTAATTGTGCACAAATTCCTCCATGCCTTCATTTTTTCCCTTTTTTATGCTGTGTCCCTGAGCTACTTTGGTTTCTAAATTCAGGCCTTACATATTTATCTGTGCCATTCAATTAGACCACATCCCCAATGCTGCTCTATAGTTTCACAGTATGTGGGAAATTTGGTAATTAAATGCATGCAAATGCTGCAAGAATAGAATAAATTAATTTTCCTTAGTATCAGCAGGCCATTTGGTGATGTCTCAGAGATAATGTGACCAAGGTACTGGCTCTTCTCTCCCCTTCTTGCCATCTCTTTTGAGTCTTTACTATTATTACTCTAGAAATACCCAGCCAGGTTTATAGGAGGAGAATCCTAGCCCTGCTGCGCTCTGGAATTACATAAGGAGGGAGATCTTTACTCCAGGTTTTTTTGGATCTCCCAATAAAACCTGAGCTGGAAACAGCATTTAAGCCCTGTGTGTGTGGTTTGGCTTCAGATTCATGTGTGGATCAGAGGGTGTAAAAGGTTGTGTCACAGCAGTTGCAAGGGATAACCCGAGATCCCTCAGAATTCTTTGCACTGGGTGTTCCCGCTCTGGAATTCTGTGTTGAAGGCTGGGATCTCCAGGTATTTTTACCTCAGTTGTTTATTCGGTGTTCATTCCTGAAGCCCACTGCTCTCCGGGGAGTTGTGGTTCTCTGTCGGTGATGGCTCCGGCTTCCCCAAACTCCTCCCACGTGAATACGGCACAATCCTCCTGGCCTGGGCAGGCTGGGGCTGCCTGACCTCGTGCTGAAACAGCTGAATTTTAACAATCCGGCCCTGTGCCATAGTTTCCAAGGAATCTGAAAGTCATTCTTCTCAGAGATTCCAGATCTTTAATATTTATTTGGATGCTGTGTTTGTGTTGCCTTTAAAAGATCTGACCTTACTGCTTATCTTTTCTCCTTTCTTGAGGGACCTTATCCCGTGTAGCTTTGGGATTCGTTCCGTGCCACATCCTCTTGGTTTTTAAAATCCTTATGGTTTTATTTCCTTATGGATTTGGTGTTTGGGTCCCTCCCCGAGCACCGTGCTGGGGCTGGGTTCTCTTCCAGCCTGCAGCACTGCAGTGCTGTTGCATCAGTGCAGGGTTTCTGTCATCCCTCTCCTCCCTTGGCCTCCTCCCGGAGTGAGAGCAGCCTGACGAGGTAGCAGCAGCTCGGAAATGCAGCGGATTGCTCCTGGAGCGAGAGGCTGGCACGAGGAGCAGAGCTGCAGAGCGTTTGTGGGCGGCTGCATTCGGGGGAACGAGCTTCCTCCCAGCTCTGCTCCTCATGGCAGTGGGTGGAGGAGCTCGAGGGGCTCCGTGGAGGGATGGGGCAAACCCTGCCGGGGGTCTGGGCTCCTTGCAGGCTTCTCCTCACCTGTGCCCTGCACCCCTCCCTGTTCTTTTGTCATTTTTGTTGTATCTGATGCAAACGAGACGCTGTGTCTAACCCAAATATCAGAGAAATTTAACTCTCAGAAATGAGTGTCGTGCTTGACGGAAGTATTTTTAAATGATTTCGTTTTTATGGCCTCAAATGAGTGGAAGCCCTGATAATGGATAGAATCATGGAATGGTTTGGGTTGGGAGGGACCTTAAAGATTGTCCAGTTCCACCCCCTGCCATGGGCAGGGACACCTTCCCCTGTCCCAGGTTGCTCCAAGCCCCATCCAGCCTGGCCTTGGACACTTCCAGGGATCCAGGGGCACCCACAGCTGCTCTGGGCACCCTGTGCCAGGGCCTCCCCACCCTCCCAGGGAGGAATTTCTTTATATAATTCTAAATCTGTAAAATGAAAGGGTGAGGTTTGACTTCCCGTGGCAGAGCTGTGATGTGCTCCAGAGCAGGAGAGGCAGGTGAGCCTGGTGAGGGCTTGGTCCTACCAAAATAATGTTTGGAATTCTCCTTGGACACTTGTTCCAATGCTGAAGTCATTAAGGGAACTTCTCATAGCTGCAGTAACACCTGATAGGGCACCAAGGAGCGTTTTTTGGGAATGCTCAGCACACTCAGCTCACGTTGGTGCTGGTGCTGTCATAAACCTGGCCCCAAGTTACTCCTGTGTCCCAGGGAGTGCTTTGCTAAACACCTCTTCAGCAGAGTGAGGAATGTGCAGGTACCAGGCTGAACACCTGGTCCAACCTGAGCTGGCTTGGAATTTGGTCTAAAAATCGTTTTGGCTGAGAGCAGTGCCTGGTCAAACTGTTTTTGCAGGAAAACAGTGGCTTTGAGGATGAAGTTGCTTTTCAGAATGCTTTTTATAGAGTGGATGAAGTTGCTTTTCAGAATGTTTTTTTATATAGAGTAGTTTGTGTTTTATAGAGTAGTTTGTGTCTGGGAGGGCCCGACTCAGGGTGGCCACCAGTGGGGCTGGGGGAAATCCAACAAACTCTCCCTGCCTGTGCTACAGAACTCATTGAAGTGGCACCTTGGGCAGTGAGAGGTGGGTTCAGCTGTGCCCAGCCTTGCCTGGAGCTCATTTTGGGAATGAACCAGCAGTGACAAGTGGGTTTAGCTGTGCCCAGCCTGGCCTGGAGCTCATTTTGGGGACGAACCAGCAGTGACAAGTGGGTTTAGCTGTGCCCAGCCTTGCCTGGAGCTCATTTTGGGAAGGACCCAGCCTCATTCCATGGGGGTTTGGAGAGCAGGGGGTTACCTGTGGCTCTCAGTGCTCTGTCTGTGGGGTTGTGACCCTGTGCCTGTGCTTGCTCCCCGCAGAGCTGAGCTGCCCGGGGTGCAACATCGCAAAAGAAGCTGCTGCAGGATGAAAAGATGGCAGCGCGGCTGCTCGCACCACCAGGCCCCGAGAGTTTTAAACCCTTCACTCCGGAGTCCCTGGCCAACATCGAGAAACACATCGCCGAGCTGAAGAAGAAGCAGCGCTCGAAGCAGGACAGCAGCCACCGGGATGACGACGAAGACAGCAAACCAAAACCAAACAGTGACCTTGAGGCGGGGAAGAATTTGCCTTTCATCTACGGGGACATCCCTAAAGGGCTGGTTGCTGTGCCACTGGAGGACTTTGACCCTTATTATATGACCCAGAAAGTGAGTCTGCGAGAAAGGAGTTGCTAAAGCACCTTTTTTCTTGGGAGATTTTCAGGTTTGGGTATGGTTTAAACGGAAGACAAAGAAAGGGAGTCTTGGATGGGGCTGGTTTGGTTGGTTTGCTTTTTTATGTATTTTTCTGTGAGGTTTAATAGAGATGATTTGATCGGTCTTTATGGATGGAGTTAGGACAACAAGCTCTGGAAACTAAAAATAGTTCAAGTTGTGCTAATGTGCCAATTTTAACCATCAGGGCAATAAGAAAAATTTAATTGAGGGGTTACAGGAAGGGTTTCAGTGTGTATTTCATCACTTCCATGGAATTCAGTCTGAAGTTGATGGCTGTGAAGCACTGGGACACAGAATCGTGGCAAAAAAGGGGATTAATTAACTCGCTTTCATCTTAATTTTTATTTGTCTGAAGCTAAGGTGATGTGGCAGGAGGCATTTATGGGTGCTGAGGTGTTTGAAGAAATGGTGTGAGGGGAGCAGTGAGTTGGCAAACTGCTGGGGGTGAAGGGGAGGGACCCACTGGTGATGGAACGAGGAGCATGGTCACTGATTCTTTTAGAAGGCTAAAAGTGAGGTTCTTTACTGTTTAATTTCATTGCTTTCTTTGGTACAAGTTGAATTGAGCCAGCTGAGGCTCAGCTGTGCCACTGGGGGAGCTGCAGATTGAGCTGTGGGGGTGACAGGAGCTGGGATGTGTTCAGAAATTAGGTGTGTGAAATCCATGTCGTGGGTAACCAGTGTTTGATGGGTTTTTGTTGGGACAGACATTTGTGCCACGCTCAATCCTTTTACCTTTTCCTGTGTTTCTTACAATGAGTAACCAATGTTTGATGGGTTTTTGTTGGGACAGACATTTGTGCCGTGCTCAGAAGCGGCTCTGTGCCTGGCAGGGCATCATTCACATGGAATCAGCTGGATTTGGGCAATGATGAGTGTAACTGACCCTTCTTTGCTGCTTTACACTGATTAATTTGATGGGTGTTTCTTGTGTCAAGGGTGCTGAGTGACTCAGAACAGGGCTGTGAAATTTGGGGATCTGTGTGTATTGCATCATGGTGCCCAGCTGATGTGGTCCTTCAGGAGCTGCTGTGGGAAGAAGGCAGCTTAGTTATCCTCTGGAATACTTTTTATTTATTAAACAAATATTTTCTCTCTATTGAACCAATCTGGTTCTGGTGAGAGCAGGTCATGGAATTACGGGATGGTTTGGGTTTGGAGGGACCTTAAAAATCATCCAGTGCCACCCCATGCCATGGGCAGGGACACTTTCCACTATTCCAGGCTGCTCCAAGCCCTGTCCAGCCTGGCTTTGGACACTTCCAGAGATCCAGGAGCACCCACAGCTTCTCTGGGCACCCTGTGCCAGGGCCTCCCCACCCTCACATGAGCACTCCCAAGGTCTCTTGACCCCTTACACCCACCACAGAGGTGTCAGGAAATGTCACTGTGATCTGAGAGTTTTGAAGCCTCTTTGTGTCCATGGAGTTGAAGGGGTGGTGTCTCTGGGAGAACTGGGCTGATAAATGGTTTTTCTGGCTAAAGCAGGTGAGCAGTGCTGAAGGGGTGGTGTCTGTGGGAGAATTGGGCTGATAAATGGTTTTTTTGGCTAAAGCAGGGGAGCAGTGCTGAAGGGGTAGGGCCATGCACTGGAGCACTGGGCAGAGCTCCGTGGTTCTCAGCATTCCCCCACAAACAGGAGGCAGAGGGAACCCCGTTACCCCTCCTGCTTCATCCCTCCATATTTGCCTCCCAGCACAATGCTATTAATAAACCTTTCATTTTTAGAGGAGAAAAATAAGCTGCATTCCCCTCTCTGAAGGCATCTGTCACATCTCCGGAAGCGCCGTGCGTTCCTTGCGGAGTCCCTGGGCCCAGATGGAGGGAAGGTTCTGGAGATGGGAGATGGGGAGGCAAACCCACCCAGCCCTGCTGACCTCGGAAGGTTCTGGAGAATGGAGACAAACCCAAACCCACCCAGCCCTGCTGACCTGGGAAGGTTCTGGAGATGGGAGGCAAACCCACCCAGCCCTGCTGACCTCAGAATGTTCTGGAGATGGGAGAAGGGAGGCAAACCCACCCAGCCCTGCTGACCTTAGATGTGCCCAAGCAGGGCCTGTTTCTTCCCCCAAATTCTGCACTCTCTGCTCTCTTCCTGTTGTGTCTCAGTGTGGCCATGCCTTGGGTGCTCCTTGCTGCTTCCAACAGTCGGTGACTTTCCACAAAGAATTTTTTTTTAAGGCCATTAAAAAAAGGCCTTTCTCTGAATCATCAGGAATTGCGAATCTGCTTGAATCATGGGAAGTTTTCCAAGATTTTTTTCCCCCCTCTCCAGAAGGCTTTGCATCACAGGTCTTTGCTTTTGCAGCGTGCACAGGGACGAATCAGCTGGTTGCTTTTCCCTGCAGGAGGACACGGT
>VWZT01015726.1:301925-325099 GCA_013397055.1 Pachycephala philippinensis
GCTGTTATTAGGAGAAAAATAATGTATTTTATTGACTGAGCTGCTTCACCCTCTTTATTTATTTATTTTTAGAAAGTGGCTAAAATGGAAACACATTCACATGGTTTAGAGGCTTCTA
This sequence comes from Pachycephala philippinensis, assembly GCA_013397055.1. NCBI lineage: Eukaryota > Metazoa > Chordata > Aves > Passeriformes > Pachycephala > Pachycephala philippinensis. Next base: position 302,044 of record VWZT01015726.1, read on the forward strand.
TGCTCTCCCTTCCTGTGCCTCAGATGGAGGAAAAGCTTTTCCATCTTTTCAGAGCTGACTTGGGAATATTTTCTTTGGCTCTGTGTTATTTCTCGTGGCCTTTCCTCCTCCTGGATGTGGTGGGATAGATGTTGTATATAATACATATATTTATATGTATTTTTAGTTTATATAGCATAGAGATGCTGTATGTAATACAGCATATTAAAAATATATATAATATATAAATAGTGTTATTTCCAGTGACTGGTGGAAGCATCTGAGCCCTTATTTGTAGGCCACAAATAGAGAATAGCTTGGAAATGGGTGAATTTTCCTGCAGTCAGTGATTTTTGGGGACCTTAAGGGAATAATGTAAAGAGTCAGCACGTGTCCCTTTGCTCCTTGACTTGGTCCCACAGTATTTAGCATGATCATTATGTGCACTATTTTGACCAACTGTGTATTCATGACTTTTAGTAACCCGCCCGAATGGTCAAAGAATGTGGAGTAAGTACAAATTATTGCATTTAAATACCAAATTTTGTGTTTGTGAGAACCCCCCAGAACGCCGCGTTTATTCCCTGTTCCTCCCTGTGGTTTTTTTTTTGCATGAACACGTTGTCTTCCTGAGTTTATTTAGACAAAAATGTCCGTANATATAGATGTTGTATATAATACATATATTTATATGTATTTTTAGTTTATATAGCATAGAGATGTATGTAATACAGTATATTAATATACAGTATATAAATATTGCATATAATACATATATTTATATGTANACAGTATTTAGCATGATCATTATGTGCACTATTTTGACCAACTGTGTATTCATGACTTTTAGTAACCCGCCCGAATGGTCAAAGAATGTGGAGTAAGTACAAATTATTGCATTTAAATACCAAATTTTGTGTTTGTGAGAACCCCCCAGAACGCCGCGTTTATTCCCTGTTCCTCCCTGTGGTTTTTTTTTTGCATGAACACGTTGTCTTCCTGAGTTTATTTAGACAAAAATGTCCGTAATTCACATTTTGTCACCACTAAAAGGACGTTTCCTCGTGGCAGGTACACATTCACCGGGATTTATACGTTTGAATCACTCGTGAAAATCATTGCAAGAGGTTTCTGTATAGATGGCTTCACCTTCCTGAGAGATCCATGGAACTGGCTGGATTTCAGCGTGATCATGATGGCGTAAGTCGTGTTATTCCAGGGATTTCTGTGAAAGGGAGGGGCCTTAGGAACCAGAGGGTGGATTTGGAAGGAAAAAGAAGATCAAGGAAAACTTAAATGAAGCCCCACAATGTTTCTGTCTTGATTTTTCCAAGGAAAGCTTTAACCTGATGGGATTTCAGATCTAGACTGCAACAGCACGGAGTTAGTGGAGCTGCTGCTGTAAAAAAAATTCGGATTTTCTGAAAATTGCCTTGATTAAGACAAGATTTTAGGTGGTTCACGTGCCAGAGGGGCAGATCAGCATAGGAACCAAATATCTTTCAATTCCAGTCTCTACCACTCCTTCCCCCTTGGGCTGGGACTGGAGGTTGGACTGTGATTAACCCATTAATAACCCATTAATAACCTGTTAATAAGCAGTGGTTATGAACCCATTTCCCACGAAGCTGCAGTGTCAGACTTGATTTTCCTTCCTCGTTCTTTTTTGGGCTGATATTGAGGATCTTGGGCATGTCTGAGTCACATCAGGAGATAAACCCTAAATTCCTGTTTTTTTTCCATATTGCCCTGAGCTGATCCTGGCTCAGGCTTAGTCCCACTGATGGAAACCAAATCTTTGTCACTGCTACTCCGAGTTGCTGGTGGAAGAAATATTTTTGCCCTTTTACACTGATTTTTGGAGTGTTGCATGTGGCAGGGTTGGGCTCCCATATTCACCAGTGGCTGATGGAACTGGGATCACAGAGGAAGGCTCAGGAGCTGGATGTCCAAGGGCTCAGAGCACTTGAAGTAAAATGCTTTAATCGTATTTTGCTGGATTCTGCACCCAAATTTGTTGAGTTTCCTGAGTTTTTGCTCTTTTTCTAGTTACCTTTTAGTTGTTTACTTAAATTACACGCAGAGAGTTGAACATTGTCCATGAAAAGCCAATAACCAGCAGCTCCCCAACACTTCAGTTTTACTTCAGACCAAATCTGTGCACACAGACCAAATCTGACCTGGGAATTGGCAATTCCTTTATTTCTCCAGAAATTACCAAATATCATCCCACCAGCTTTAAAGGGCCCAGGGCATTGGTCTGCAAGGAATGTCCTAAATCCCTCACTGGTCTCTGTAACCCTTTCCTTTCCAGAGGCCAGGCTTTGCCTCTAGGCTCTGGTACAATCCTTTTTGTCTCAAGGGCATTATTTAAACCCCACCAAGAGTTTTTTGAAGTTCTCGAGGCTTTTCTGCACCAGGAAAAATCTTGAATATTGAGCATTTCTTTGCTTTTTCATACCGAGTTTCTCCCCACAGAGGAAATATTCTCTAAGCTGGGGTAAAATTTAACCCTTTTACTTTTGCACCAAGCCTCTTCTCCCCTGTGTATCTTGGGTTTATCTGCTTATAAAAAGGGGAGAATCAAACCTTCCTGTGGCTCACAAACAGGCTCTGAAGCATAAAGGATTAAAAATGGAGGATGCTAATTAAAATGAAGGATGCTAATTAAATTGAAGGATGTTAATCAAAGCAGAAGATGATGATGTTTTCTTAAAAACATGAAGTGAAGCCAATATGCCTGAAACCCCTGATCTGAGGTGATGGTACAGTCATGGAATCATGGAATGGTTTGGGTTGGGAGGGACCTTAAAGCTCATCCAGTTCCACCCCCTGGGACACCTCAGTCTAGAGCAGGTTGCTCAGGGTGGTGTCACCGAATCTCCTCAAATATCTGACACTTTTACAATTTTCTTCTTCTGTAGAGATGGCAAAGTTTCAAGTTCTCTCTAGGGCTATGTAAAGTTTGGGGCAGCACAATATAAAATAGATTTAAAGCTGTTGGAGGGTCCAAAGCAGGGAAAAGGGGATGGGGAAGGGTCTGGAGGAGCAGCTGAGGGTACTCAGGGTTTGTTCAGCTGGAGAAGAGACTGAGGGGAGACTCACTGGGGGCTGCAGCTTCATCCCGAGGGGCAGCTCCCATCTCTGCTCCCTGGGACAGTGACAGGACACCAGGGAACAGCTGGAGCTGTGCCAGGGCAGGGTGAGGTTGGATATCAGGGAAAGGTTCTTCCCCCAGGGAATGGGCACAGCCCTGAGGCTGCCAGAGCTCCAGGAGCATTTGGACACCACTTCTGGATGCACAGACTGGGATTTTGGGGGTGTCTGTGCAGGGCTGGGGTTGGACTGGATGATCCTGGTGGGTCCCTTCCAGCTCAGGACATTCCATGATTCTTTTTGAGGATGGGTTTCCAGCCGTGTACCTGGGCAAGCTGGATGTGGAGCAGAGAGACTTAAACTGTGTTTTGCCTCTGCAACTTTGTCTCTCCCTCTCTCTCTCTTTTCAATGCCAATTCTGAAGCGTTTTAAATCACAAGCTGTTTCCTACAAGCAGATTTATGCAAAGGGAGGTGACCCCAACGGTGCCATTAACTCTGGTTTAATTCTGCAGGTATATAACAGAGTTTGTAAACCTAGGCAATGTTTCAGCTCTTCGAACTTTCAGAGTATTGAGAGCTTTGAAAACTATTTCTGTAATTCCAGGTAAGGCCCCGGTTGGTGTTTAGCTGTCGGGTACAGGCCCCTGTGAGTGATGTATTGCTTTGTCTGTAGTTGTTGTTTTATTTTGGTGTGTGTATTGTCATGGTGTTTTTTGTGTGTGACCTCCCTCATTGCAGATATGTCACAGAGTTTGTGGACCTTGGGAATGTCTCAGCATTGAGAACTTTCAGAGTTCTCCGAGCTTTGAAAACTATCTCTGTAATTCCAGGTGAGAACCATTCTGCATTAAAGGCTGGCCTTGCGTGTGTCTCCTCTGTATTTCCCCTCCCCTCCTGCACTGCTCATTCCTCAGAAATGGCACTGGGATTTTTTGGATGGGATTTGCAGTCTGTGTAACAAAGCAGTTTGAAATCAAGGCTCCTGGGCCATCAAATTGTGGGATGAACAGGCTCGTACTCCATACTTTTCTATCCCTTCGTAAGCACAGCTCATACTGATCTCTGAAACTAAAGCCAGGCTTGAAAGTTTGATTCCAGATGAAAAGGATCAGGTTCCTCCTCAGGCTGAACAGTTTCTGGCTCAGGGACTTGCCCTGTTATTGTCAGTGGTTTTGGAGTTGTTTTAGGAATAAGTTTGTAAAGCAACAGAGCAAAACGCAAGCAAGATTAAAACCTTTTGGCCTATTTCCTGTGCCACTCCACAACTGGACTTGTCAGGATCATCCTTCCCAAAGCTGCTTCTGGACTTGTAACTCAGCTGGGTGTCACGGGGTGAGCAGTGGCCCTTCCTTTGTTATGCAGACAATGTGGACTGAGAATCACAGAATTCCAGTCTGGTTTGGGTTGGGAGGGACCTTAAAGCTCATCTTGTTCCACCTCCTTCCACTAGACCAGTTTAATCCCAGCTCTGTCCAGCCTGGCCTGGAACACTTCCCAATCCTGAATTCTTGTACAGAAAAGCTTCATGGACGTGAAGTGCCCCTAGTTCTAAGGTCAAGCTCAAGGCTCAGGTCTCACAGGCACTCAGACATCTCCAGCATCCTGGTTTCCAGATGCTCAACCTGTTTCAAGGCAGGCATCCAAAATAACTCCTCGATGAGTTTTGGTCTCAGTTCCTTTGTGGTTTGTTCCCTCGTGCATTCACTGATGCTGGAGGTGGTTTTGCTTTCTCAGGCTGCCAGGGACGAGCCTGTGGAATTAATTGTAGGGCACATCCCTTTTGTGCCACCCCAGACTGCCAACCCCATCAGCTGTACTGCCTGTTGTGCATGATGGTGATGGTGATGATGATGATGGTGATGCTCTTACGTGGCACCTGCTTCCCTTGCACCCAGTGAGAACGTGCTGGAGTGATGTTCCTACTGAGCCTTCCTTCATGTTTGGTGATAATTAAGAGCAAAAGATCTTTGGTAATTGCTGTTAGCAGTGCACCAGGTGGGTCTGGAGGGCGACTGTGATTCTCTCAGCCTGCTCCAGAGAGTAACTGGCTTGCTCAGAGAGAAGCATCGATGTTAAAACCAGTTCTGCCTGTGTTTTGCTTTCTGAATTGTAGCAAAGTGGAGATGGTGCAGCTTTCAGGAGCTGGTTTCTGGCTGTGTGACAGCATGCCTTTGTGTTCCCCTGGATGGGAGCAGAACAGCTCAGTTTTGGATCATTCTCTCCATACAATTCAAGAGGAGTTTTATTTCAAATGGCAGCAGAGGGGTCGGGGCTGAGCCCTGCTAAGTTCAGCACATTTTTAATGTAATTTTTATTAGAGGGACAATTTGCTGCGTATTTTGGTTGAATAAAAGGGGTGATTTGCCACACACAGCCAAGGGGATCCTGTTTGGGTGTTGGGGACACTGAACATACCTGAAATGCCAAAACTTTGGGGTTTTGTAGCTGTTTCTGGGGGAGGATTGTCCAGGTGTGTTTCTGCAGCACAAACCTTGCCCCCCTCCATTTTGTGACAGCAGGAGGAATGTAAAGCATTTGAGTAATTGGCCTTTTGGGTTATTTAATATGAAAGCATAAAGTGCTGTTTATGGGGTTTACCACTATGACTTTGCAGGGAAAAGGTGGTTTTTAGAATACACTGAATATTAAAATCCAAAGGGGTTCCCCTTCTGCTTCAGCACATGGAATGGGAATTTTAACTCTGTGCTGAGCTACTGAGAAGCTCATTTTAGTGTTTCGAGTGCCATCTACATCTTCTGTCAATAATTGGAATTAAGGTGTGCTTGAGACGAGATAAAAATGGGAAATATTACCAGAATTTGACATGCCACGGACAAAATTCCATGACAGGAGCAAACTGTGACACCTGTGAGCTAAACCACCAAAATATCCCTTTGCTCTTATGGTTTGGTGGAAAACCGTGATGGTCTCAAGAAATTTTCTATGTTGGCACTTGAGTTCTTACATTTTAATTTCCTGATGCCACGTGGGGACACACCTGGGTCACACCTGCACTCCACAGGAGCCAGGGAAACCTGGATGCTCAGAGCACGGCGGTGATGGCTGCAGCTGGAACTCGTTGGAGTTGTGTTTGTTGGAGCATTCCCAGTCTGGGACTGGGATCTCTCCTGCTGCCCATCTCCCCCTGGTTCCAAACCCCCTTCTCCCACCCCCGTGGATGCATGTGCAGAGGCAGAGCCGTGGGATGAGCATGGCAAGAGGTGCTGGGGGTGCTGTGTCTGCCAGAACAGCAAAAACCTGCTCTGCCTAGGAGCAGGGCTTTGGCATCCGTGAAAAGTTTGGAGAATGGAAGTAAATGACTCTTCAAAATAGAATTCCTGTATAAGGAATGGATCTGCAAGCGTTTCTTTTTGAATCTTTGTGTTGCTGATACGGGTCTAACCTCTGTTGGGTTTCATGGAAGGAGGAAGGTGGAAAGGGACCAAGGTTTCTGGTCCAAGATTTATTGCAAAATGTTCATGTGGTCTCAGCTGGAACCTTGGATCTGACTGGCCCCAAATCCAGCTGTGATTTATTATTTTTTTTCTCCTTCCTCCTTTCACTGCTCTTTCATAAACCACAGAATCATCCTACTTAACACCAGAAAGGCTGATTAAAGGGGCGTGATTCAGTGTTGTTTCTGCATCCAAAATTCTAGCTAGTTTATACCTGTCACCTAAACATTAATGCTGAGCTCTCCCCACTCACGAGTTCTGCCTCTCACGGACCAGACTGGTGTGGGAAAGCAGCAGGATTCCTGAGTTATACCTGAGCTTATTTTTGGTGCTGAGCCTGTTAATGATCCCCATGGCCTCAGTAAATCCCAGAGCAGCGATGCTCTGGCTGAAATCCTGCCCTGGCTGTAACCAAACCCAGCCCTGAAAGGGAAGATTCTGCTCCTACAAGGGAAGGGAAGTGCTGAGGCAGTTGAGTTGAGCAGGAGAAACCCAAGATGTGGAGAGTTAAGGGTATTTGATCTCTGAAAGTTGTTGCAGCCCGTGCCAGTGAGCTCAGCTCAAACACATCTGAACGTGTCCAGGAGGGGTTTTGTGGGTTTGAGCCTTGTTTGAGCCTTTGTGGGTTTTTATCCTGGTTTGATCCTTGTTTGACAAACTGTGTGTGGGGAAGTGATTCCCCACGTTCTGCAGCAGTCTTACTGCCAGGCTCAGGCATTCTCAGGGACAAACGTTGGGATTTTGGTTTGTTCTGACTGTTCCTCACTCCCCTGTGAGCTGGTTCCTCCATCCTGGTGTTGGAAAAGCTGACCCCACACGGAACCTGCACTGTTTATAGCCACAGCCTTTTCCACCGTAGAGTCCTCCTAAGGTACTGTATTCATTTGGATTTTCAGCATGTTTTCCTTCTGCAGGAGTGATTTCTAGTCTTGTTTCCTTCTCCACAGGCTTGAAGACCATCGTGGGTGCCCTCATCCAGTCTGTGAAGAAGCTGTCGGATGTGATGATCCTGACAGTTTTCTGTCTCAGTGTCTTTGCCCTCATTGGGCTCCAGCTGTTCATGGGCAATTTAAGGAACAAGTGTGTGATTTGGCCAATTAATGTGAACGAGACCTTCCTGGATAATGGCTCCAGGGGCTTCGACTGGGAGGAATACACCAACAATATGTGTAGGTATTTCTACAGTGAGGCTCCCTAAAACCTCCTGATGTGGCTCGATGCAGCTGCCCAGGAGTTCCAGCATGGCTCACGCTGTGGTGTGTCTGGTTTTCACAGTAAAAACCCCTTGTGCAGAAGTTTTTCAGTTTGTTTTTTTTTAATCTGGCCTTGTTGAGATGTTCCTAGTTGAATTCATCCTTTGGAAGGGTTTGGATGTGCTCTTTCAGCTAAATAATCTGTCCAAAATACATTTTTACTGATAAATTTCTCAGCAGTGGATTTGGGGGGCTCTTAAGTGGAGGTTTTAATAGTGTTATAGCCTGTTAAATCCTCTAACTCCACATGTGTGTGAATGTAATCTCTTCTTTTTCATCTTCAGCAAATTTTTACATCATTCCTGGTGCCCCCGACCCTTTGCTCTGTGGTAACAGCTCGGATGCAGGGTGAGTGTTGAGCTTCGTTAACAATCAGTTGTCACTGATATGTGCCTAAAGCTGGCAAAACCTTTGGAGTATTCCCTGTCGCTTCCTCTGTTGGTTCTGGTGTTATTCCACCAGGTTTCAAATTTCCTCATCTAATTATGAGTCCATTGCTGATGCAACCTAAGTGCCATTTTCCCTGTCAGGAGGCAGGTCTGGCTAACACTGGTTACCAGAGGCATTATTTCCCTCTGAATCCAATCTTAAAGATCATCAGAGAAGGGTGGATGGAGGCTCAGAAATGGGAATTTACCATGTGCTGTTGGTTTTCCACCCCAAAGAGCTCTGAAAACCCTTTTTGGCCAAAGCTCCTGCTTTGGGCTCACGTTGAGGGAAGAGCTGCGTGTTGCAGTGTCTCGTTTCCATAGGATGAGGATGACAGGGATTTCCTGGAATCCTCCCAGCCTCGTGCCATGGAAAGCTGTGCTGTTTGTTGGGAGAGCCGTGGCAGTGAGCACGGAGAGCCCTGACCTGGCTCTTGTCCCTCCCCAGCCAATGTCCAGAGGGATACACGTGCATGAAGGCAGGACGGAACCCCAACTACGGGTACACGAGCTTTGACACCTTCAGCTGGGCTTTTCTGGCTTTATTTCGCCTTATGACTCAGGACTTTTGGGAAAACTTGTATCAATTAGTAAGTAAACGCTTCACTTCGGTGCTGTACGTGAGGAGAATTTGGGGGTAAAACGGAAAAGGGAGTGCGAGATGCTTTGTTTTATTCCTTCTCTCTAAAAGAGAGCAAGTAAAGCTGCACAGTGAGATTTTTTTGGGGGGAGGAAGGGGACATCACCTGTCAGCAGGTGTTGGATTTTAAGTCCAGAAGGGAAGGTGGATCCAGCTGAGCTGTGAATTAATTCAGGAGGCACCTCAGTGCTGGCTGCAGGAGGCTGTGGGAGTTCAACTCTGCTCACAGAGGGTGCTCAGGCTCTTTGGAGGGCAGAGAGTTCTCTCGTGACCTGAGGGTGCTTTGGGGACCTTGCTGAAACAGCTTTTTCCTTGGTTTGGTTTGTTTTTAAGGGAGTCTGAGCGTTGGGTTTCACACTGTGCCTCTGAATCCTTTTCAGTCTGTATCCGTTGGATGTTCCCTTAAGGGAGGAAGGTGGATGTCACCTTTTGTGTTCGTGGCTCAGGAGTGTGCAGTGTCTCAGCGCTCTGCAGAGAAAATGCTGAGTTGTGAAATATTCAGCACTGCTGGATTTTCTTAGAAACATTCAGGTCAAGAAACTGGGGATCGGCTCGTGCGTGGCGTGTCGGGGAAGCCTGAAATTGCTTCCCTTCCCCTTTTCTAATCCCTCTGCCTTTCTTTTCCACTTCCAGACTTTACGAGCGGCAGGAAAAACCTACATGATCTTCTTTGTGCTGGTGATCTTCGTGGGGTCGTTCTACCTGGTGAACCTGATTTTGGCTGTGGTGGCCATGGCCTATGAGGAGCAGAACCAGGCGACGCTGGAGGAGGCAGAGCAGAAGGAGGCAGAATTCAAGGCCATGCTGGAACAATTGAAAAAGCAACAGGAAGAAGCACAGGTGAGAAAAAAGGAAATTCCTCCCTGTAAGGGTGGTGAGGCCCTGGCCCAGGTTGTCCAGAGAAGCTGATTTTGCTGCCTGCACAAGCAGACTGTAAAAATACTAACAAATTCTGGCTGCAAGTTCCTCCCAAGGAGAGAATAAACATCTCAGTCCTGCCCCAAAGTCTTTAACTTAGGTGCATTAAGCCAAACTCTTTCTTAAGGCAGAAAATGGAGCATCTTGGAAAATCTTGGAAAGATGTGATTTATTTCTCCTTGCCTTGCCTGCACCCTCAGGCTGCTGCCATGGTCACCTCGGCCGGGACGGTCTCTGAAGATGCTGTGGAGGATGATGGTGGGGGGAGGATGTCTCGGAGCTCCTCGGAGATCTCCAAACTCAGCTCCAAGAGCGCCAAGGAGCGGCGGAACAGGAGGAAGAAGCGGAAGGACAGGGAGCTGTCGGAAGGAGATGAGAAGTGTGACAATGAGAAGGTGTTCAAGTCAGAATCTGAGGATGGCATGAGGAGGAAAGCGTTCAGGCTGCCGGATAACAGGCTGGGAAGGAAATTTTCCATCATGAACCAGGTAGTTTTGTGTTCCTTCACTAATGTTTGTGGTTGCTTGAGGTCAGGATAATAGTCTGCTTTAGATTCCTGTTGGCACCTCAAGGGATCTGCCCACTGTCCTAAACTGTGGCAGGTCAGGAGAACACTCAGGGCCCAGGTTTATGACTCTCACACACACTTTCCCTGGCAGGAATTGTTCCTGGGTAATCCAACCAGGTAATGCCTCCACTGAGGCAGCTCAGCCAGCCAGGAGTGAGCAGCTCTCATGATGCAGCCAGCAAGTGAGGGGTGATGGTCTGTGCAGACCTGGAGAGGGAGGGAAACAGGTGGAGAGAGACCATTTACTCCAAACCTGGAGTGCCAGGACAAGGGGAATGGCTTCCCAGTGCAGAGGACAGGGTCAGATGGGATATTGGGAAGAAATTCCTCCCTGTGAATGTGGGGAGGCCCTGGCACAGGTTGCCCAGAGAAAATGTGGCTGCGCCATGTCCAAGTGCTCCACCGTGTCCAAGTGCGGCTGCAGAAGTATCCAAGGCCAGGTTGGACAGGGCTTGGAGCACTCTGGGATAGTGGTTCCACCCCACAGTGGAACTGGACAATCTTTAAAGTCCCTCCCAAACCAAACCACCCCGAGATTCTACGAAACCACCCGAGCAGCGCTCTGTGTCAATCCTTCTCACTCCGTTCTTCCCCTTCTCCCCAGTCTCTCCTCGGCATCCCGGGCTCACTCTGTCCTTCCCCTTCTCCCCCAGTCTCTCCTCAGCATCCTAGGCTCACTCTGTCCTTCCCCTTCTCCCCCAGTCTCTCCTCAGCATCCTAGGCTCACTCTGTCCTTCCCCTTCTCCCCCAGTCTCTCCTCAGCATCCTAGGCTCACTCTGTCCTTCCCCTTCTCCCCCAGTCTCTCCTCAGCATCCTAGGCTCACTCTGTCCTTCCCCTTCTCCCCCAGTCTCTCCTCAGCATCCTAGGCTCACTCTGTCCTTCCCCTTCTCCCCCAGTCTCTCCTCAGCATCCTAGGCTCACTCTGTCCTTCCCCTTCTCCCCCAGTCTCTCCTCAGCATCCTAGGCTCACTCTGTCCTTCCCCTTCTCCCCCAGTCTCTCCTCAGCATCCTAGGCTCACTCTGTCCTTCCCCTTCTCCCCCAGTCTCTCCTCAGCATCCTAGGCTCACTCTGTCCTTCCCCTTCTCCCCCAGTCTCTCCTCAGCATCCTAGGCTCACTCTGTCCTTCCCCTTCTCCCCCAGTCTCTCCTCAGCATCCTAGGCTCACTCTGTCCTTCCCCTTCTCCCCCAGTCTCTCCTCAGCATCCTAGGCTCACTCTGTCCTTCCCCTTCTCCCCCAGTCTCTCCTCAGCATCCTAGGCTCACTCTGTCCTTCCCCTTCTCCCCCAGTCTCTCCTCAGCATCCTAGGCTCACTCTGTCCTTCCCCTTCTCCCCCAGTCTCTCCTCAGCATCCTAGGCTCACTCTGTCCTTCCCCTTCTCCCCCAGTCTCTCCTCAGCATCCTAGGCTCACTCTGTCCTTCCCCTTCTCCCCCAGTCTCTCCTCAGCATCCTAGGCTCACTCTGTCCTTCCCCTTCTCCCCCAGTCTCTCCTCAGCATCCCGGGCTCACTCTGTTCTTCCCCATCTCCCCAGTCTCCCCTCAGCATCCCGGGCTCACTCTGTCCTTCCCCTTCTCCCCAGTCTCTCCTCAGCATCCCAGGCTCCCCGTTCCTCTCCCGCCACAACAGCAAGAGCAGCATCTTCAGCTACAAGGGGCGTTTCCGCGACCCGGGCTCGGAGAACGAGTTCGCCGACGACGAGCACAGCACGGTGGAGGAGAGCGAGGGCAGGAGGGACTCTCTCTTCATCCCCATCCGGGGCCGCGACCGGCGCAGCAGCTACAGCGGCTACAGCGGCTACAGCCAGGGCAGCCGCTCCTCGCGCATCTTCCCCAACCTGCGCCGCAGCGTCAAGAGGAACAGCACCGTGGATTGCAACGGCGTCGTGTCCCTCATCGGCGGGCCCCCCTCCAGCATGCCCGGGGGCCGCATCCTGCCCGAGGTAGCTGCCGAGCTCGGTGTGAGGAGGTCGCAAAGCAGGCCTCCTCCTCTTCATCCTCCTCCTCCTCCTCCTTTCCGAGCAGAGCGGGATCGCAGCGGGATGGGTCAGTCCGTCTGACCGCCGGCCAGGCTGTCTGTGCTGATAAACACCCCGAGCTTCCCGTGCTTTCCTAACCCAGCTTCCTTCCTCCCCTAACTCAACAGCCCACCTCCTTCCCCTCCAGCTTGCTGGGGAAAAAAAAAAGGCTTGGAATGGAGTCCTTAATTAAAGGGCTATTAATAGTAGGAAGCTTGGTGTGTGTTGGGGCGATTCATACGGAGCTATTTAAAGCTGGGGATGGGAAAACCAACCCGGTTTTTAAAGGTAGTTGTGAATATTCTCCACAATAAGATAAAATATTGGAGGATTAAAGGGAAAAACAAACAATCTTTTCGCTGTCACCAAATTCAAGGGGCAGCTGTTAGTAAAATAATGAATTTGTAAAATATTCTTTTTTAGTTGTTGAATTCTCCTTGACTGTGGCTTTTTGTAATTAGTTGAATGAATTGGTGTTGAGAAACCTTTTAGTGGATCAGCATTTCAGAGTGCAGGAGAGAAACAAAGCTCCAAACATAGAATATCAGTTAGTGGGGCACAGAAGAATCTCGATCCAGTTGAAACAACATCATTTGAGAGAGACCTAAATCAGTTGTTTCTGAGGAAATCTGGTTACTGAGCTTATAAATTCCAAGCTGTTTTTTTTCAGTTATTGGAATTCTTGCAACCTGTTTGACCCTAATTAGTGGTGTTAAACATAATTTACCTAGCTGGTTTTGTTCTTCCTTACTCAGCACATTAATACAGTGTTTTGCTTCAGTATTTAATCCTCTTTCTAACAGAACATGGACGTGGTGGGAACAGTGACCAGCACAGTGCATGTGGAGAGAGAAAGTAGTAATTAGCACTTTTTGTACTAACTCAAACAAAAAAGAGAGACAAAAAAAAGCCCAGTTATCTGTTAGTAGCCAGGATTTTCTGTGCCTGGCAGAGCCTGGCAATGCAGAGCCAGAGCAATCCTCAGAGGGAAACTGAGGTGCCTTTGGTAGTGCCAGCTCTGAATGAAGGGGAGCAAAGTGATCCTTCCCAAGGTGGAATGATGTGGTTTTATATCCCTGTTGTGCCAGAAAACTGGCTTCATCCTGGGCTGGAGTGGGAGAAATCCCCATGAGTTCTCCTTGTTCTTTTAGTCTAATTTTCAGATGGAGATTTTGAAATAAATGTTGATACTGTCAAATTATAAACCTTATTAATTCGTGTGGCTCGGATGAGGCCGGTATGGAGTTCTCACTCTGACCAACAGGTTGTAAAGCGGCTGGTGAAAGAGTCACTGCCCATCTGTTTGATAAATAAATTACATTGTATGTAATTAGAGATGTTCTCTAAAATACAGAGATTTGTCTAATGCCTCAGAGCACTGATCCAACAGAAAAAAGGGCTTGAGTTTTGGTTTGACCACTTACATATCGTGGGAAGGTGGGAAGGACAGAGGGATATACAGAGTACAGAAAATATAGAATATGGAAATACACACTAAGTGCTGCGTTTCTGGGCTGAGAAGGTGTAAAATACTGGGAAGACTCGAGCCTGTATTAATCATCTGGATTTTTCAGGGTACTACCGAGATCGAAATCAGGAAGAAACCTGGCGGGTCTCTCTTGGTCTCCATGGATCAGGTGAACGCATCCTATGGAAGGAAGGATCGCACCAACAGCGTCATGACTGGATTGACCAACACCCTGGTTGAGGGTAGGTGTGATTTGGGGATCAGAGGATAGGGCTCCAGTGTCACTGTAGCAACCTGAACGGGTAAAGAACGACCCAGTCCAAGCCCCAAAGATGATCAGAAGTAAGGAAAAAAAAATTAATAGGAAATTAAACAGCTTTTATATGTTAATAGGCAGAAGCGTGTTGAATGGCATAAAATAATTGGTCCCTTGGCCATCCACACCTCGAGGTGATTGGCCAAACTCTGAACCATCCATTTCTGGATGTTTTTCGAGTTAAAACCATAACAATCCTTGCCAAACAACTCGCAGGTGTAGAAGTTTACAAAACCGTGACATCGTTTTAAATTCTTTACAGGGGAAAGACGGAGCTCTCACAAAATGCTGCAAAGGCTAAAGAAATTCCCTGCTGAGGCTTTTTTTGTATCCATACTCCAGGGAGACCCTTGAGCCCCTTCCAGTACCTGAGGAGGGGTCCAAGAGAGCTGGAGAGGGACTTTGGGCAAGGAACTGGAGGGATAGGACACAGGGAATGGTTTCCCACTGCCAGAGGGGAGAGTGGGATGGGATATTGGGAAGGAATTCTTCCCTGTGAGAGTGGGGAGGCCCTGGCACAGGGTGCCCAGAGAAATTGCCCCATTCCTGGAATTGTCCAGAGTCAGGTTGGGCAAGGCTTGGAGGACACTGGGATAGTGAAATTCAGCTCCCCCTGCTTTAGAGCAGTACATATTCATGCATGGTTTTGCCTAAATCTGCTTCTTTTGGGTCTTTATTAATAAATCAGTATTTATTAGACTTTATTTTACTTGGTTTTGTGTCCGAATTACACAGAGGTGGAGGTAAAGGCAGCAAAGAGTTGTAACTTTACGATAAAGAGAATTAGAGATCAGAGGAGTGAGGCAGTGTCAGGTATGGATATTCCATCTTCTGTCATCTCCCAAGCACTGGAGAGACCTTCCTTTGCTACAGTCCGTGGGAGAAAAGGGTTGGAGCTGCTCTGAGAGCTGCAGTGTGACAGCTGTCAGAAGAGAAAGGGGCTGTTGGATGGTGGGAATTCTGGAATGGACAGCACATGGAGATGAGATTTCCCAACGTGTTATGCAGGAGCCAGCAAGAATTTATGAACAGCAGCCACATGCGGTTGATGATCTCAAATTCCTGCTGTCTCCTGCAATAAAATTGTATGAAAACTAAATATACTTAGAAACAGAGCAGGGTTTTGCTGCCGCTTCCCTCCTGCGCAAACGCCTACGGGCTCCAGTGCCATGGGCCTCTTTTTAACTTCAGAAATTCCAAGGCAACTAAATACTAAGCAACCAGAGAACCAATGGGAAGGAGAGCACAGTGGTCCTTTCCCTTCCCATAAAAAATAAAAGTTGAGGGTGCACAGCTGCACAGCCTGACTGGAACCAGCAAGTCAATAAATGGGGGCAACTCCTCATCTGTATTCTTTTTTTTCCCTAAGCACTTGAGATAAGGCAGTGTGAAAAAAAAAATGGACACGGCATTGTGTTTTGTGGTTTCTGTAAATGGATGTAGTTAGTCTTAATCAGGTTATTCCTGTTGAAAATCCTTCGCAGCATTATGTCATCTCTTTCCTCTTTTAGACCGTGTCTGTGTTCAGCACAGAATTCATCTCAGTTATTTAAAAACTGGCACCAAAGGCAGTTTGGAATCTGTAACTTTGATTTTAACTGTTTTACCTTGATCAGTTCCGAGTTAAATATAGCCCTTCATTTGGAATAATTTGCATTGAATCATCCTGGTGGGGCTGAAGCACAGGGTTGGAACTGGAGCTGTGGTGACCTGGTGCAGGTGTCGTGTAGATGTTGTGTAGGGACAAAGGAGAAGCTCAGTAAAATCATAAAATCCCAGAATCCTTGAGGCTGGAAAAGAGCCCCAAGGTCATTGGGTGTAACCTGGCACTGATCCCCGTGCTGTCACCCAGATCAGAGAACTGGGTGCCACATCCAGTCATTCCTTGGACACCCCCAGGGATGGGGACTCCAAACCTCCCTGGGCACCCCTTCCAAAGCCTGACCACCCTTTCCATGAAGAATTTCTTCCTGATGTCCAACCTGCCCACAAACTTGGCCTGGCTCTTCTCTCGTGTCACCTCCATGGCCATTTTCACAAGGTTCACAGTTTTGTAACTCTTCAGCCTCAGAGATGAAGCCTGGACTCTGTTTTGTTTTGTACCTGCAGAGCTGGAAGAGTCCCAGAGGAAGTGTCCCCCTTGCTGGTACAAATTTGCCAACACGTTCCTGATCTGGGAATGCCACCCCTACTGGATGAAGCTGAAGGAGATTGTGAACTTGATTGTCATGGATCCTTTTGTTGACTTGGCCATCACCATCTGCATCGTGCTGAACACGCTGTTCATGGCCATGGAGCACCACCCCATGACCCCCGAGTTTGAACACGTGCTCTCCGTAGGAAATCTGGTAAGAGAGCAGTGGGAAACCCTCCCTGTGGATCTGCTCCTGCTGGGATGTGGCTTATTGCTGTGTGTGGGAAACGGAGGAGTAGGAACCCCCACAGACACTAATGAGTTTGATTTACAGCCCTGGAAAGAGCTGGGGTTGATGTAATGATAAAAGTATATAGATCTTAAGTAGAAAAATGATAAACCTATGTTTCTATAGTTATAAACAAGAAAATGTACTGGGTGATATGGTGAAGGGTTTTAAGTATGATAATATGGTTTTATAGTTTAAGTTAAGAATTTAGATGTTATAATAGAAGTGTATGTGAGCTAACAAGTTATTGGTCAAGAAACAGACGCAATGCAGTAAAAAGTACCAAAGGTGATAGGTTATAAAATCAAAACAAAGTTTTGTGTTAATTGTCTATTGGACTAGAAAGTTATAAATTGCCATGGAACTCTGAAACTCGTGACTTTCTTCGGTTCTGGCTACTTGCTGTTAAACCTGTAACTCCTGAGACTGATGCCCCGTTTGATTTTTTAAGTAATAAGTCACAAATACCAGAGTTAGTCCTGTCTCTTGGACAAGGCTCTGACAGGTGTGGACTTAGACTTAGAATAAATTGCATTGTCAATACTTAGCTCGAAGATCAGAAACTAAGCAAAAAATGACTCTGTGCCTGTTCTTTGTCTGTCTCTCCTCCCCGCTCCAGGTTTTCACTGGGATTTTCACAGCAGAAATGTTCCTGAAGCTCATTGCAATGGATCCATACTATTATTTTCAAGAAGGCTGGAACATCTTTGATGGGTTTATTGTCTCCCTCAGTTTAATGGAGCTGAGTCTCGCTGATGTGGAAGGGCTTTCCGTGCTGCGATCTTTCCGATTGGTATTCCATCTTCCAGCTCTTTTTCAATGTTATTGTCATGGAGCTACTACAAAGCTTAGAATCACAGAATCGTGGAGTGTCCTTAGCTGGAAGGGACCCACAAGGATCATCCAGTCCAGCTCCTGGCACAAGAACCTTTTCCCAGTATCCAGCCTATCCCTTCCCTGACACAGCTCCAGCCGTTCCGCTCACATAAGAAATTTTTCCCATTTACATGGGACAAGGGAAGACCCACGTTTTTCTGGGTTTGGGGAGGACAGAGATCGAGTGGGGCCATTTTTTATGGTCTTTTCTTTCTTCATGACTGCTCTTTACGAGGTCTGAGCAGCAGCTTGTTGCATTTGGGTGGGGAAGGGTGACTTTTCCTTTGGGAAGGGAGATCAGCATGTGGGGAATAATGAAGTACAAAATACACAACCCCAAATTTCCAGAAAGGTTAAGCATTCTCTGCTCCCTGTGACCTCTGCAGCAGAAGCATGGACTTAACTTTTAGATAAAATACAAGGTTGTTGTTTAGTTTAGAAAGTTCTGCTTGATTTTCCTCTTTGTTTACAATTTTTCTGTTTTGTTTTGGTTTGGTTTTTTTGTAGCTGAGAGTCTTCAAACTGGCCAAGTCCTGGCCCACTCTGAACATGCTGATAAAAATCATTGGTAACTCAGTGGGTGCCTTGGGGAATTTGACCTTGGTGCTGGCCATCATCGTGTTCATCTTCGCCGTGGTGGGAATGCAGCTCTTTGGCAAAAACTACAAGGAGTGTGTCTGCAAGATCAATGCGGAGTGTGAGCTACCCCGCTGGCACATGCACGATTTCTTCCACTCCTTCCTTATTGTCTTCCGTGTGTTGTGTGGGGAGTGGATTGAGACCATGTGGGATTGTATGGAAGTGGCAGGACAGGCCATGTGCTTGATTGTCTTCATGATGGTCATGGTCATCGGAAATTTAGTGGTCAGTAAATGGTTACTGATGGGCTTTCTTGGTTGCCTCTGGGTGGGGTAGAACTCGGGGAGACCCCAGGATGAGGGAGTGATGGTTTGTGAGGCTGTTCCTGCTCTGTCGAGGTCCTTCTTGGCCTTTGATGTATCAACAGTCCCGCAGACTTTGGGAGCACAATGTTCTTTTCTTGATGAGGACCTTAAACAGTTGCCCGTAAATAAAGCATTTTGCAATAAAAGCTGAAAGTTTGAAACCCTCAGTCAAAGGGGACGGACCTACATCTGACCTGAGGGGCAAAAGAAGCTAAAAGAAGCAAAACCTGGCATTTTAATTGCCGGGAAATTAAATAATTCGGTGCACAGGGGAAGGTCCTGAAGTGTTAAAATGAGGATGGAAGTTTCTTGTAAAACCTGCCCACTGGCTCAGTCATGAGGTACTGTTGTGTGCAGGAATCGGCTGTGAAACTGCACGGCCTGTTGTGTGGGAGGTTGGACTAGATCATGATGGCTCCTTCTGGCCTTAAATTTTGTGAAGAAAAGTCTGTGGAGGAAAATGTGAGCAAGAATGAAGTCACATGAGCAGTTGCAATTCCTCAAAGTAGTTGTGAGCTCTCTCTGAGAGGTCCTGTCTTGCCAAAGGGCTTTGATAAAATAAGTCTCGGGGACGGTCACTAAATGTGGGCAAGGAAACATCACTCAAAATGCCAAGATTTTCCCCATTTTCTTTGAGGCAGAGATGGGACTGAATCAGTAAGGCTGAATTTAAATCCCAAGGGGATTAAATCCCTCTCTGACATCTGCAAGGGGCTCAATTCAGGGATTCTGGGACTCCTCAGAGCCGTGTGCTGCACCAGGGTCTTGTTGCAGCAGCAGGGTCTCGTACCCTGAGCCTTGGGCACCTGGATGAGTTTTTGGGAGACCAGAGCTGGATTTCAGTGGTGTTTGGAGACAGCTCTGCAGCATCAGCAGGGCTTGGGTGCTGAGTTCTCCTTGAGCCTTGGGCACCTGGATAAGTTTGTGGGACACCAGAGCTGGATTTCAGTTTGGAGGCAGCTCTGCAGCATCAGCAGGGCTCGGGTGCCGAGTGCTCCCGTTCAGCTTTGGGAACAGCCAGCAAATGATACTGTGTGTCAGTCCAGCATCACCCCTTCCCTTTCAGGTGCTGAACCTGTTCTTGGCCTTGTTGCTGAGCTCCTTCAGCGCCGACAACTTGGCAGCCACGGACGACGACGGGGAGATGAACAACCTGCAGATCTCCGTCATCCGCATCAAGAAGGGCATCGCCTGGACCAAGGCGAAGGTGCGGGAGTTCATGCAGGCTCACTTCAAGCAGAGAGAGGCCGACGAGGTGAAACCCTTGGACGAGCTGTACGACAAAAAGGTGAACTGCATCGCCAACCACACCGGGCCCGACATCAACAGGGACATCGATTACCAGAAGAACGGCAACGGCACCACGAGCGGCATCGGGAGCAGCGTGGAGAAGTACATCATCGACGAGGATCACATGTCCTTCATCAACAACCCCAACCTCACCGTCCGCGTCCCCATCGCCGTGGGGGAATCCGATTTTGAGAACCTCAACACGGAAGATTTCAGCAGCGACACGGATCCTGATGGCAGCAAAGAGGTGGGGTGAAGGGCTGAAAATTCGTTCAAGTGGTTTAGCCCGCCGTGAGTGCCTGGAAACCTCGTGGCAGGGGGAGCTGCTCAGTTCCAGCACAAAACTTATGTTATGATGTTGTCTTTGCACTCAAGACAGAAGTTTCTTGTGCTAGTAGCTCTATAGAAAGCCACAAATACTTGTGTTTGTGTTATGATGTTGTCTTTGCACTCAAGACAGAAGTTTCTTGTGCTAGTAGCTCTGTAGAAAGCCACAAATACTTGTGACTGTATATAATTATAATATGAAATATATATAATCATAGAATGCGTTGAAAGGGACCTTAAAGATCATCTAGTTCCAACCCCCGTGTCGTGGACAGTTAATATTAAGTTAATATTAAGTATTAGTAATACTTAATAATTACTTTTAAAAATTACTTAATAATAACTTAAATTACTTAATAATTACTTCAAAATTACGTAACAATTAATAATAATATTAAGTACAGTTAAGTATTCATAATGTGAATACTTAATCCTGTGTGTCCTGTTAACGTGAGACATCAGCTGGGTGAGGATCTTGATGATTAAAGTGAGGAAACAACTTTGATTACAGTAAATGTGAACGAATGGCTGAGTCACCGTGAAGTTTGATGCTTGTTGGGAGCTGATCGTTGATTCGGTTGGGGTTTTGTGTTGCAGAAACTCGACGAGACCAGCTCCTCTGAGGGCAGCACCATTGACATAAAGCCTGAAGTGGAAGAAGTCCCCGTGGAGGCACCAGAGGAGTACCTGGACCCCGATGCCTGTTTCACAGAAGGTGAGAAGGGAGCGAAGGAAGAGGCTTTTGGGATGTTCTGGGGACCAGTCTGCTCTAAGCTCAGCTTAGGGTTAGGTCAGCCTGGATCAGGGCTGGCTCTCAGCTTATCCCAAGGCCCTTTTTGGATGCTGGTGAGCTAATTTAGGGGAATTGGCAAAGTGAAGCTCTCAGAGATGCAGTTGCCATTGCTAGGATGTAGATCATGGAATCGTGCTGTAGTTTGGGTTGGGAGGGACCTTAAAACTCATCCCAATTCCACTCCACTCCCCTGCTATGGCAGGGGCACCTTCCCCTATCCCAGGCTTCTCCAAGCCCCATCCAACCTGGCCTTGGACATTTCCAGGGATGGGGCAGCCACATCTTCTCTGTGCCAGGGCCTCCCCACCCTCACAGGGAGGAATTTCTAAAGAATTATAGATGACCTGTTGTAGAACAAGATGATTTTTGTACAGCTGATGCCTGAAGTACCTAGAAGCAGAGTACTTTTCCTCTCCTGTAACTGGCCTCAATGTCTTTCGAGAGCCTCTCCGTTACAGGAATTCCCATGGCAAAGATGCTTTAAGTGGTTCAAGGTTATTTTATCAGCAAGTTTTCCATTTGTCTCCTCAAGAGCGTGGACCTCACCAAATAGAACGAGCTGATCTGTTCCCAAATGAAAGTTAATTCTGGTGCCCAGACACAGAAGTGGCGAAACAATCCTGAAATCCTCAAGAATGCAAAATTATTAACTGATACTCAGCATGTTTCATATTGGTGGCATCAAAACTGCTTCTGGACAGTGAGAATTTAATGTTTTTGCCTTAAATCCTGTGTTACCTGAGTGAAGGTGTGCCCTGTGCCTGTTACAGGTTGTATGCAGCGCTGCAAGTGTTGTCAGGTCAATATTGAGGAGGGGCTGGGAAAGTCGTGGTGGACCTTGAGGAAAACTTGTTTCCTAATTGTGGAGCACAATTGGTTTGAGACTTTCATCATCTTCATGATCCTCCTGAGCAGTGGTGCTCTGGTGAGTAAAATATGTGTAGTCCAGAGGTGTTGTTGAGCTCGAGGATGTCTAATTGTATACAGGAAATTTTGGGGAAGAGCAAACTGTGGGAATTCTTACTTGGAAAACAACACAGCTCCATCGTGGTACTGCACAAAAGCTTTTATTAATGTTTCTGGTTTGGTTTAAATTAAGAACAAAGCCTTCAAATGTGGGTTCTGATCCTGGTTTCTATGTTCAATTTATATGTTTTATACATATATATATATTTAGCTCATCTATAACTGCATATTTAACTCAGTATCATTTGAAGCCTCTGGATAATGACATTGAGGGGTGGAATAAATAAATCCCATGTAATGACACCAGCACCTGGTTATTTCCCAGGCTTTTGAGGATATTTACATCGAGCAGAGGAAAACCATCCGGACCATCCTGGAGTATGCAGACAAGGTCTTCACCTACATTTTCATCCTGGAGATGCTGCTCAAGTGGTGTGCCTATGGATTTGTCAAGTTCTTCACCAACGCCTGGTGCTGGCTGGATTTCCTCATCGTGGCTGTATGTATCCTCTCCTCCTTTCTTCTGCTTGGGAGAACAGTGGTGGGAAGAAGAATAATGATGGTCAGAAGCTGGGAACGTTTCCTCCTGAAATCCGTCCTGACTCAATCTCAGATTTAACAATGGTTCAGTTCCAGATAGCTGTGAGTGCCCAAATAAGTATAAAAAGCATAAAAAACCCCTTAAAAAAAAACCCTTAAAAGAAAACCCTTAAAGAAACCCCTTAAAAGAAAACCCTTAAAAGAAAGCCCTTAAAAAAAAACCCTTAAAAGAAAACCCTTAAAAAAAAACCCTTAAAAAAAAACCCTTAAAAAAAATCCTTTAAAAAACCCCTTAAAAGAAAACCCTTAAAAGAAAACTCTTAAAAGAAAACCCTTAAAAAAACCCATAAAAGCTCAAGCATAAAANCCCATAAAAGCTCAAGCACAAAACCCCCTTGAGCCCTCTGGGTATCACCAGTGTTTCCTGTGCAACTGTGGAATTTCTGCCCTGCAGGGACCAAGGAGGATTCTCCAGCCCTGGGGTCTTTTGCTCTGCTGAAAATAGAATTTTTAGGAGACCTGCCCATGTATCGAGCCACTGGGAGATGGAACCAGTGGGAAAACTCTGCAGACGTGGTACTCCTCAGTGATATTTCAAGGAGTTACATTCTCTGTAATCATTTTCTTGCATAATTAATGATGAGGGGGTGATGAAGCAGCAAAATCTCTCTGTCCCACCACCCCACGAGGTCCCTTCCGAGCATAGGGCACGTGTATTTGTGAGAATCTCAATATTTGGAAAGCTTTTTGTGCACAA
>VWZT01015730.1:0-15766 GCA_013397055.1 Pachycephala philippinensis
CCATTGCTTCTTCCCAGCAGTGTCTCTTTGCGAGAGGAGCTTCTCAATTCCTAAGGCAGAAAAACTTAAACCAACACTGAAAACTTAATTTCTCCATGGCTGAGCAGGCCACGGCCCCCCTTTTCTTCCAGCCCTTCACGCTGCTGTGGTTAAATTGATTTATCCTGTACCCAGGGGCTGTTCCCTGCCACAGGACCCCTGTGAGCCCGTGCTGCAGGATGGAGCTGCTGTTGGAGTGCAGGTGAAGGGAAATAGCCCCTCCAGTGTAAGCTTTAACAGAGTTTTGGGTTGCTGATGCCAAGAGTGTTGTTAGAGACTTATAAACAGCTCTGGATTGTGGCTCGTGGGGGGGAATGGGCAGGGGTTTACAGGTGAATAAAATGCATTAGTTTTACAAGCAAATAATCACACAATAAATCTGAGAGTGTGTTTTTTCAAGGAATGACAGCCCAGGTTGGAAAGGATGCCGAAAAATCACCTGGCCCAGCCTTTTGTGGGAAAGGGAGCCTAAATGAGATTATCTAGCACAGTGCTCAATCACCTCCTGAAAACCTCTGGCACTGGGGACTCTACCACATCCCTGGGGAGCTTGTTCCAGTGACTGATTGTTCTCCCTGTAAAAAATGTCTTTCTAGTATCAAAATAAAGATTTTTTTTTTTCTCCCATGTGAAGTCGATGCTGCATAAACAGATCTGCATTAATTTTGTGATTACATCATTACCAGGTACCTTATAAAGCAAAGCAGTTGTTCCTGAAGCAGATTCTGGTTCCCAGTGAAGCCAGTTTGGCAGGGGATGAGTGTGATTGCTCAGGGTTTGAGGGGGAGCCCCAAATGCTCTGCAGCGTCTCCAGGTTGCAGCTTTGGCTCTGATGTAACTCGAGGCTGTGGAAATAATGGTGGGTTTGCATTTCACTGCTGCCCGCTTGGTCTGGAAAATAAAACCATGTTATCAAGACAACCCGAGTTTGGTCTCTGGCACAACGGAGCAGACAAATTCTCATAATTTGGTGCTTTTGTTGTCTGATTTTTTTTCAGAATCCCGTTGGCTCAAGGCACAGAGGTGTGGGCACCTTCTGGTGTGGCTGCTAATGAGGGAATTGGTCCAATATATTCTGAAATTACTCCCCAAAAGCTGGGTTCTCCCTCCACAGCTTCCCAAGCTGGGCCAGCATCTGTGGATGCCAGCAGCATGCCCTTGCTGGCAGCCCAGCCCCTGCCAGCTGGCACTGCCTGCTGCGGGCAGCACTTTCTCCTCTGCTTCCCAAGGCTGCAGGATGTGGGTTCTTTATTAGTTTCAGATGCTTTTTTCTTTCCAGGGTTTTGTGCTTCCATGTCTGGTGATGGAGGGGCCTTGGTGTCATGGGCCTTGGTGATGAGGGGAGAGGCTGGCATGGGGGCTTTGGGGGGCAGGGGCGTGTGCTTGGGGGGTGCTGGGTGTTTGCTGGGTATTTTCTGGGTGCTTTCTGGGTGTTTTCTGGGTGCCTGGCAGTGCCAGGGAGCACCAAACCTGCCCAGTACACACAAGATAGAGCAACCCACGTTGGGGCTGCTGTGCTGCCCACGGGTGTTTTGTGTGGCTCTCTGTCACTGCTGTTGCTGTGACAGCGCTGCCAGGACCCCAGCTCTGGTCAGAGGGTTTGGGTGATGATGGTTTGGGTGATGATTGCTCTGAGTGTAGCTGGAGGCGAGGTCCTGACGGCTTTTACAGAAATATTGAGGTGTCTCTTTACAATGTGGCTCATAAATAATCGATTGCCTGGGGCTGCCCAAGGCATCAGCCTCGGATCTCCCATTTTCCAGCCCAGAGACCTGTTTCCTTGGCTACACCATGTGTAAGGGAGAGCAACGAGGCTTTTTTAGCTGCTTCAGCTGACCTTTGCATCCTGTAAAGAACCAGAAACCTCTTGCTGCTTTTCCAGCACAGACGTGGGGGGATCCCTGTGTAAGAAACACCTTGGTTGGCTTCGCTGCCCACCTGGGTGCCTCTAGGAAATCTGTGCCATCCATCTGAGGTGGGGATGCGATCGCTGGGCTGACCCTCTGGGGTCACGCTGCCCTTCAGCCGCTGGATCCCACAATCCCGGCCCCTTCCAGCGGGCAAAGGGCGGATGTGTCAGCATCCCCGGAGGCTTCGGCCGTCATCTCATTGACTCACGGGTCCGTCACTGCCGCTGAGTCACCGCCAGCCCCGGGGATGTGCCACGGGCCGGGCGGGGGCCACAGCTCGTGGGACACGGTCCCGGTGCGGGATGGGGATGCGGGACACGGTCCCAGTGCGGGACAGGGATGCAGGACTGGGATGCGGGACACGGGTCCCAGTGCGGGACAGGGATGCAGGACAGGGATGCGGGACACGGGTCCCAGTGCGGGACAGGGATGCAGGACAGGGATGCGGGACACGGGTCCCAGTGCGGGACAGGGATGCCGGACAGAGGTCCCAGTGTGGGACAGGGATGTGGGACAGAGGTCCCAGTGCGGGACAGGGATGCGGGACTGGGATGCGGGACAGGAGTCCTAGTGCGGGACAGGGATGCGGGACACGGGTCCCAGTGCGGGACAGGGATGCGGGACACGGGTCCCAGTGCAGGACAGGGATGTGGGACGGGAATGCGGGACAGGGATGCGCGGCCGCGGAAGCGCCGGTGCTGCTCTCCGGGGGCTGAGGATGCCCCTCGCTCCCCTCGGGGCTGGCGGGATGAGGTGGGCACTGCCATCTTCCCTGCCCAGCCCCCCGGAGCTGAGAGGGATGCCCGCGATCCCTGCTCCAGCCTCCTTCCAGCCTCCCCCTGCCCGCTCCTCCATCGCTCCTCAGCCGTCCCAGGGATGTCCCTTCACCCTTTCTAGGTGTCCACTTGAATTTCACCTCTGAACGGTTGTGTCCGGCTGTAAAAAGCAAATAACTGCTGAGGTTTAGAGCCGAGGACGGTAAATTCTGATTTATGAGCTTGTAGGGAGGGGTTTTATTCAGTAAAATGGACAATGTTTATCACTACGTTGCTAAAAGCACAGGGGTGCTCCTCTCCTAAAAGCATCAGGGTTCCCCTCTCCTGAACAGATTTGCTTTTTGGCACAGCTTTTATTTACTAGTGAGTCAGGGTTTCAGCAGCAGCAGGAGGGAGTGATCTCGGGGCACTTTAAAGCGGGGCTGCTGGAGTCCTCTTCCTGCTCTTCCCCTAAATCGCTCCGTGTCCTCGCGTAAATCATTTCACACGTGTGCTCTCACTTCCTAGATGGAACACGAGGTGGATGCTTTCCGCTTTTCCTTGGCACTTCAGGACCGGCTGCTAGGCAGCTGCGAGGGATTTGTCCTGATAAAGCTGGGAATTTGACCCCTGGATGTGTCAGCACCCCCACGCAGGGCTGGGGTGAGGCTCCCTGAGGGAGTGGGCAGTGGCTGGTGCTGATTTGAGATGTGGGGCTGGGGTGTGGGTGGACACGAGTTGTTCCCACTGGATCTGTCTCTGCTGGGGGCTGTGGGATTTATTCTCTGCTGGCAATGTCCATTCCTCAGGCGCTGAAGGTGTGGCTGGAGCAGGCAGAACTTCCTCCAGAGGGATGCTGGTGCTGCCAAGGCCACGTTCACAGCTGCAGCACCACTGAACACCAGCTGCTTTGTCCCTTCTCTGCCCCTCTCATCAGCAAGAGCTGTCTGATCCCCTCTGTTCCCTGGGAACACAAACCTGGTCATCGCTTCCCTGCTGTTTTCTGCTGAAGCCTTTAAACTTTGCCCTCTATCCCCCTGGAAATGAGGATGACCCCGTATGGGCACACCATTTCCCCCAGTTCTCCCTCCCCAGCCCTGAAACATTCAGCAGTTTTGTTTAATTGTTTTCCTTCTCCCTGTGGCTTTTCTTGGCTCTGCAGAGTGACGAGGCTGGAGCTGCCACTCCAGAAACGCTCACCAGGAGGGTTCGTGTTTAATTGTTCACAGATTTATCAAGATAGAGGCAAAGCAGGCAACCTTGAGAACAGATAAGCTCTTAGGCCATGAAGAGGGCTTCAGCACCTAAAATATTTCCCAGTTCTCCCCTTTCTTGCGTTCTTTGATCCATTCAAGTGGAGAACTGGTCAAACCTGACTTTATTTAGCTGCCTAAAAAGCCCTGGTTGATCTCTGTATTGACAGCTGCTCCTCAGGGAAGGGAGCCTGGTTGGAAACCACCGAGGCTGTGAGCTGTCGGTTGTTTTGGGGGTGGGTTTTTTTTCCAGAAAATATGAGAGTTTCCCGGTGGGTGGAGAGGGAAAGTGAACTATGAAATTGTGAGTCTCGTGCTCTCTGTTGAAACACACCCTGGGGAAGGCATATCCTCCACAAACAGCAGGGTTGGCCATGGACCAGGAAACCCTTCCCTCCCCGCTCCCCTCTGCAGCAGAGCCGAGTGCTGCGGGCGGTGTTTCCATCCAGAAGGACTGTTCCTGGAGCCTGTTCCTGTACCGCTGCAGCCCTTCAGACACCCGCTGGAGGGGCCTGTTGAAGTGCAGGTTGTGCTCCATGCTCTCTCCCTCTTGCTCATCAGTTTGTTCCAGTAATTGGTGTTACTGGTGTTCCAGTAACTGTGTGTTCCAGTGACTGGTGTTACTGGTGGTCCTGGGCTCTGTGCTCTGTGCTGGCTGTGCCGTGAGGCCACGGGGGATGTTGCCGAATCTCACGTGGTGCCCTGAGCACCGATGGAGGTGTGTGGTTTGGATCCTGCTCCTGGCCTCGCTCCGAAATGGCACAGCAGAGGTTGTACATGGCTCTGGTCTTGTCTTGCTGCGGGTACACACACCTGGGCACCAGGGCTGGGCAGGTGGGAGGTGCCCCTGCCCATGGCAGAGGGGCTGAAACAAGATGAGCTTTAAAGTCCCTCCAACCCAAACCATTCTGCGATTCTGTGATAACAAGAAAAGGTTTATTTTGCTGCTTGTTACTCACAGAGAGATATGAATCCAAACAACAGGCCGAGAGCACGGCCCCGCTTTTCTGCACTGAAGAAGTCACCCCACAACACTAATTATCCATCGAACCCGAGCATCCATGCCTTTTCCTTGGCAGATCCCTCTCACACAGGGCTGCAGGTTGTTTTGGTGGCTGTCAGTGCCCTCTTTCTGGTGGGAGCCCCAGCAACAACAACCAGTGCCCAGCATAAATCACAGGGAGTGTGGTTCTGTGTCGGACACGCTGCTCAAAGGCACCTTGGCTGTGCTCGGGACGTTCTGCTGACAGATTTCCCCATGAAGTAAAAAGTTGTAGCTGTTGACACACGAGTGCATCCGAAGCATCAGCTTTTCCCCTCAAACTCCTCTGCTGCTGGCTTCAAACCCAGTGTGAACCCAAGGATAACTTTAGGGGGCAGAGGTTGCCTGAACTTTAGCAGAAGTTCGTGGTATGTTTTGAGTTGAAATTCAGGTTGCTGCTTCTCCCTGCATCCCTTCAGGTGGTGATGCACAATCTTTGTGCAGCTGGGAAGGACCTGCAGAAGCAGGACTGTTCCCTAATTGCCTCTGGCCATCTGGGAGAAGCTGTTTGAGTTAATTGAACTGTCTCTCATGCTTCCTTCTCTGCTTAAATATTAAATAGGAATGGCATTGCACTGTGGAGGTCAGCAGTGTGTAGGGATATGTAGAGTGTGGTAATTTGTGTGAGGATGATGAAGATGAGGCATGAGGTGTGGAGGCATCACCTCCATCCAAAACCCAGGCACCTCTGCTGTTCCCACCTCTGCCTGTCCGAGCTCCTCAGCTCCCAGTGACTGTCACATGTTTCCCCCCAGTTCCTTTAGATGTTGGCTCCCAGGTCCCTGACTTGCTCTTTGTTGCCTTTTGGATGCTTTTAGTACTTTTCTCATTGTTAGGAGAGTTAATTAACATCAGGAGCTGCCAATATTTGTAAAGCTGCTTTCCAAGGCAGACTGCTGCTCACGAATGAGAGTTTCTTGGGTTTTTTTATAACAGATATGTCAGATCCATCATCAAAATAACCCATCAAAAACATTCCCTTCGTAGCCCTCTCTCTGCTATTGCATGGACTGAAGTGATAAAGCCAGCCTGGTTTTCAGTCTTGTTACTGGCTTGGAAAAGAAACTGGCTTTAAAAAAATAAAGAGAAACCAACAACAAGGAACAAACCTGGTGTTTTCCAGCAGAGATGCAGAACTGGCTCTGTGGGGAGCTGGTCTCTCTCAGGAAGTGCTGGAAGTGGCCACTTGGATTTAACACTGCTCTCATCAGCTGCATCTGCTGTGAACGAGAACATCTCGCACTGCAAGGACTTTGCCATTTTCCATTAAATAGGAAGCTGCCCTTTTATTATTGTGAGGTGAGGGCAGCGATTCTGGGCTGACGTGGCTGTCAGAGCTCCACCAGCTCCCGCAGTATTCCTGAGAAATCCTGCTGCCTTGGCGTTTCCCAAGGGTTACACAAACATCCTTCTTTCATACACGAGGCCGGGACAGGCAATCTGCAAAGAGGCAGAGCTGCCCCAGAAGTCTTGGCAGCTCCATGAGGTCGGGAAGGGATGGGAGCCATGTCAGGAGGGGATGGGAGCCATGTTGGGAAGATTTGGGAGCCACGTTGGGAAGATTTGGGAGCCATGTTGGGAAGGGACAGGAGCCACCTTGGGAAGGGACGGGAGCCACCTTGGGAAGATTTGGGAGCCATGTCGGGCAGAGCAAGGCCATCGGGGTCCCGCTGTGGGGTGTGTGAGGTGGCTTTGGGCCATCCCAGTGCCCGCTGCTGCTGAAGGTGTTGGGAGCTGACCCAGCCACAGTGAGAGGCCAGCAGGGTCATCCTCAGCACTCTGGATTTGCTTGGNAGCCAGTTGAGAAGGGATGGGAGCCACCTTGGGAAGGGATGGGAGCCACGTCAGGAAGGGACAGGAGCCACGTCAGGAAGGGATGGGAGCCACGTTGGGAAGATTTGGGAGCCACGTCGGGCAGAGCAAGGCCATCGGGGTCCCGCTGTGGGGTGTGTGAGGTGGCTTTGGGCCATCCCAGTGCCCGCTGCTGCTGAAGGTGTTGGGAGCTGACCCAGCCACAGTGAGAGGCCAGCAGGGTCATCCTCAGCACTCTGGATTTGCTTGGCTCCACCTGAGTCTCTCACCTCCCTGTGCCTTCCCCGTGCCCTCTCGCAGATGTGGCTTTCCAGCAGCTCGGGATGCTGCACTCCCGCTCCACCACAATCAGGTTTTTCTCCCGAGGAAGGCGTAGGAGGGGAGGTTTATCTCCGAGCTGGCAGGCAAAGGAGGATCCCACACCTCTGGGAGCTCCTGGGGCTGGGTGGAGCAGCAGGACGTGGCCTTGAGGAGCTGCAGTTCATGGGCTTGCCCCGAAGCCAGGGCACTCTGAGATTTCCAGGTCCCTCGGGGAAGGAGAGGAGCAATAAATCTGGATCGTGTGTGACGGGGCCTGGCCCTCTGGGTGATTTCTGACACTCTGTGCCCTTCTGACAGCACATGCAGCAACAGGCTGTAATCCACAGGGGTTTCCTTGGCTCTGGAGCTGAGACAGCGCTCACTGTGAGCGGGCTTGGCTGTGAGGAGCTCCCAGGCCTGGCTGTGAGGGTCAGAGGCAAAGCCAGCAAAGGCACAGTTAAGAAATAGTGGGGCCCTGTCAGTGCCAGGCTGAAATTCTGAGGGTTTTTTTGTCCTCAAAACTGAGTTCTGAGTAGCTTGGTGGCTGTTCCTGTGGGATCTTCCAGTGCTGCTCCAGGAGAGCTGCACAGCTCCCTCAGGAGAAGCAAGGGGAACACAGGTCAAGGAATCCTGTAAATGCTGAAAATCTGCTGAGGCTGGAAATTCATCCTTGTGTGACTGGTATGGGCTGGGGGAGCCGCTGTGATGGAGAAAAGATACAGACATCGAGTCTGTCTTTGGATGTGGTTGAAAAACAGACTTATCCTCATGTGTAAGATCAGGAGAGGTGATAAGATGCAAAGAGGTCCTTGTCTTTGGGGTGGGAAACTTTTGTGGAAGCTCCAGACGGTGTGGAACACCTAGAACTGTGTCTGGCTTGGGATGTTCTCTCTGGAAGATGCCCAGTTCATCCCCAGTAAGCTCCAGTCAGCCCTTCCCAGGCACAGCCCTGGCTGTGCTGCAGTGTGCAGAGGCTGTGCCTGATTCCTTATAAGATGAGGGGTTTATTTTACTTTATTCTTTTGTCAGAGGCTGTGCCTGTTTCCTTCTAAGGTGAGGGGTTTATTTTGCCTTATTCCTTTGACAGCCTTCCTTGAGTTTTGCCAGCTCTTCTCTCTATCAGCCTGCAAGACCTAGAAGGAAACCACTGTCTTCAAAATGCTTTTTAAATGCCTAACTCAGGAAAAGAAAGAGAATTGTTAGAAAGTGCCCCTCTGCCTCTGAGTACCAGGCATTGCTGGGGGTGTGTGAGGGTTCCCAGGATGGGGATGGGGCGTCTTCACATCCTCAAGTCTGCAAATGCTCCCCACATCTGGCACGAGAGAGCTGGGCTGGACTATTTGCCTTCTTTAGCAACTGGAAGCAATCCAGCCTGCCAGTTCCTGCAAAGCTCATCCTGTGGTTTAGTGGATAATACTGATCCTTGTTCCACTCCCACGCTTTGGTGCCTTGTGAGAGGGCAGGGGAGGCTTTGCAGAGCTTGGGCTGTGCTGGGACCCCGGTTCATCGCTGTGGAAGGCAGCATGAATATTCATCGTGCCTGGAGTGCCTGCTCCGTAGTTTTAATGAAATGTTTATGGTGACCCAGGAATGACTCTGGGATGGTGGCAGGTGTGAGGGATGCGGGGTGGCAGCAGGAGCTGAGGGGGAAGGGCTGTTTCTTTGAGCTCAAAGTGTCTCCACGAGTGCATTTCCAGGAGTTTGAGTGGTGCTGCTGCTGTCTCCCGAGTGCCAGGATGGGAATTTCGTGTCCCTGTCCCCTGTGTTGGGAGGTGGCTGCAGGCAGTGCACGGCTGGCTGAGCTCAGGGACCAGGAGCTGCACAAACCTGCGCTTTCTCAAGCAATCAGCAAAGCTGCTGAGCGACACAAATCAGAGTGACAGCCACATCAAGGCAGATCTGCCAGGGATGGCCACGCAGTCTTTGTTCTGGGACTGCACTGACGTGACCAAAGGTGAATCCGAGTGTCCCAAATCCTCAGCAGACCGAGGATGCTCTGATCCCGTTGCTGGTGTGGCTGGTGAGGCTGTTTCCTGTCCACAGAGCTGGGACAGCCCCTCTCTGAGGGGTGCAGAGGGGCAGGAGGGTCTCTGTGAGCAAGAGGTGACACTGAGTTTTGGTTCTAGATTGTCCCCCAGCCTCTCTGCCCTGCGAGAGGCTCTGAGGTCTCTGAGCAGTATTATCTAGTTGAAGACCAGCCTGTTTGTTGCAGAGATTTGGATGAGATGGCCTTTAGAGGTTCCTTCCAACCCCAACCATTGTGTGGCTCCATGACACGGCACAGAAATGGATCTTATTAAGAGTTTTTTGAGATGAGCCTCATCATTTTGAGCTTTCCCCACCCCTGATGTGAGGATGCTGAGGCTGCTGCACACCCTGGCCTCCACCTGTGTGTTTGGTGAGCACAGGATGGGGGTTTCAGAGCAGGACAGCACAGACCAGAGGGGGTTGTGAGCGAGCCCTGCAGCTCTGCCCGTGCTCCTGCCTCTCTCCCATCCGTAGGTGTACAGAAGACAGATGAGGTGAGCAGGTTCTGGTGTGGCTGTGGCTGGCAGCAGACAGAGATCATGGATTAAACATCTGCATAGCAAGAAAGGGGCTTTCTTGAGGCAGACAGAGGGGCCTGCTGTTGCCGTGCAGCCCTGCTCCTCCCAGCCCCATGCTAACAGCATTATCAATGTGTTTATACGAAGCTTGGCTGCAAAATGCCTCATCGGCCTCAAGTTTTTTCAAGCGAGTCTGTAGCTTTGCTAAATACTCCTTTTATTGTGCTGCCAGAGGCTCTCCCAGAGGCCAGTAAAGGAGGTGGCCTGCTTGGCCACAGTGATATCTGGACCGGAGATTGAATTCCCGCATGTCTTAAATCTGTCTCCAGACTGGCAAGCGACCAAGTGGGCATCTCTTTCTCCAACTAATTGGCTGTTTATGTGCAAATTGGCCTCTGGCTGCTTCCACGAGGCCTGGCTCACCAGAGCTGCACGAGAGCATCCTCTCAGCCCTCGCTGAGTGCCTGGGCTGTGCAGGGGGTGGTGACAACGGGGACAGCCCAGCCCTGCTCCTGCCTCGGGTCACCATCGCTGGCTCTGAGCGAGTGCTCTGGGCTGTTAGCACTTCTCTGCAGCCCAGGGATTGCTGTCTGGCCTCCAGCTGGCAGGAGAAGCTTTCCCAAGCGCTGTGGAGAAGGTTTTGTTCAGAAAGCACCTTTAGAAGTGGAGCAGAGCAGAGGAGATGTCCTCGGTTGGGATGTGCACGCCTGTGGCTGTGTCCCTGCAGGGATCAAGGTCCTTCTTGCAGGAGGGTGTTGCTGATATGCCAAGGCACGTGTTTCTGCAGGAGAGTGATCCCCAGGGCCCCCAGCACTGCAAGGAGGCAGCAGGGCAGTTTTATTTGACTCTCAGGAATGTCGTCTGGTTGTTGAACCATCCAAACTGGGGGTTCTGTGGTGCAGGGTTTTATTTTTTTATGGAGGTGTGGGGAGAAGGAAGGTATTCAAGGACAGAGCCCAGGTCTGGCAGTTCATTCCCTTGTGTTAAGGTAGACCTAGCTGTGTTGGTCTGTCTGTGATTACTTCTCTGGGAATAGTAACATCCCCTGAGTTTATAGACACTGCCAGTCCCTGCTGAACGAGAGAGGCTGATGCTTACTGCATCCAGCGCCTTCCTCCTGTCATTCCTTTATAAGGAAAAACATTTCAGATTTAGTTTCCACCTTATTTTAACTTCTCGTAAAAGAGGGCAGTTTAATTCTTTTGGTGGAACATCAAGTCCAATACTCCCTGAGCTGGTGTGGTTATTATGGGCACTTGGTAAGATGAAGTAACAAAAAAAGTCAGTGGGTGATGGGGTGGTGAGTGGTGCCTGCAGTCTGGAGATGGCACAAGAGATAACACATGACCTTGTGGCACAGCTCGATGTGATGGCACTGACCACATCTCCTTGGAAAGGAGAATTTGCCCTGTTCCCCTTCCCCTGCTGGGCTTGGCCAGGGGGGTTTATGGGCACCAAAAAATGGGCAGTGTATGGGCTGAGAGAGAGCCCAGCCCTGGCTGGCACTGCAGAGGGGCAGGGCCAGCTCTGCTCCTTCGGGGCATTTGAACTCTGCTGTGCTCACTGAGAAACTCGAGTGTCAGAGCTCATTGCCCTGCATCCTGGAGTGCCAGAGCCCATTGCCCTGCAGCCTGGAGTGCCAGAGCTCATTGCCCTGCAGCCTGCAGTGCCAGAGCTCATTGCCCTGCAGCCTGCAGCAGGATGCTCTGTGCCACTGCCCCAGGAAGGGCCGTGTTCCGTGGCTACAGGCAGCTCAGGTGCTGAGCTTTGCCCTGTTTCAGCCCCCAGACTCAGCCCATCCCCAGGGTTTTATTGCTTGTTGGGGGATTGCCAGTGGGGAGTTTCTCTCCCCTTGCCTTGCTTGCTGGAAATCTCCCCCTCTCCCTCCTGCTATGGTGCCCTCTCTCCGTGGCTGGTGCTCTGCCCCCAGAGTGCTCACGGGCCTCTTTCCCATTTAGGGAAAAGCTGGATGGCCCCTGCTTTTGGCCTGCTTGCAGCACATCTCCAAGTTGATTTTTTTTCTATTTTTTTCAATCCTCTTTTGTCTCTGGAGGCTGAAACCCCCAGCGTCACCCAGCCGTGCGTGCCAGCTGTGGCTCTTGGAAAGCTGCTCTGGGGCAGGTTGGAGGGGGAAACCCAAGTGTTGTCCTGCTCAGGGTGAGGCTGGGTGTTGATATCTGTTCCAGCACACACGGTGAGCCTTGGGAGGGGTGGTGACAGCATCAATTCTCTCCTGCAGCAACGATTTAATCTCAGCAGGAGCAAGTGCCCTGCAGCAGGGAACCCTCAGGCTGTGCACAGGCAGGCAGCAGGGCTGAGCAGGGCAAAGGGACAGGAAATTGAAGGAAATTCCCCTAAAAATGTTGACTCATTACTTTTTTTTCTTTACTCCGGATTTTTAAATCAGCTGTGAATCTTCTGAATCTGTAGAAGATGCTGAGCTGGCAGTGCTGGGTATCTGCAGGATGGGTTGGGGAACAAAAGCTGCTGTGCTGTGGGAGACATGGTTAGAGGAGGCTCTGCCACCCCCCTTGCCAAGCTTTTCCAGCAGGAGAGACAACTGGAGCCTGAGCTGCCTCCTGTATTTGGGGTAGATCCTTGAACCCACAGCTGGGGGTTGTTTTTTCAGTGGTGCCCAGCACAGCTTGGCTCCATCAGCCACTGGATCCTGCTGGGATTACACTGGGATCTGCTTAGTGGGAGTTACCTTGGATATGTCTTTTGTGCGAGCCTGAGAGGGCTGTAATGGACTTTTGGAGAGGATGGTTTGATGAGATGTAAAAGCCAAGTCAGACCCTGCCCTTGCTGAGGGCAACTGGTCCCCCACGATGGTATCTCTCTTTCCCACTTGAATCCTCAAGCCCAGCAGTTTAACAGCACCAATCCTTCCTAATTTCATGTTGGAGTTGCCGAGCTCTCCCCAGCAGCAGCTGAGCTGAGGACGTTTCCCCTGGCCAGACCATCGCAGGGCATCCAAATTCCCATCTGCATGGAGCCAGGAGCCCACAGCCCATGGCCCTTGGCAGCAGCTCCTGTGCACTTGTGCACCTTTGCCATCCCTGCGTGGTGGAGCTGGAGCAAAGGGAAGCCCCAGAGGTGCTCGGTGCTGTGTGGATGCTGCTGATCACACCTCAGCATCCCCACCCGTGCTTTCGCTGCCATCTGCCAAAACCTTTAAAAGGAAAGGAAAATTGTGCTCATTCTTCCTCTCCTTCCTTTCCCCCTGCCCTCGTGTCCTCCTCCTGCTGTGCAGCGAGCTCCCACGCTGTGTCCATGCTGCCCAGAGGAAGCCGAGTGGGCGTGGGGCTGCAGCTCCATCTGGGAATTGTTCTTATCAAACTGGTTTATGTCGAAAAGGAATAATAATAATAAAACCTTTGATGGCAAGCGGGGAGATCAGGAGGTACAGCTGCTCACGAGGCCTGACCTGCGGGTTGTGGTGCTTCCTGAGCCCTTCCAGGGAGTTTTAGGATCTTTGTGCTGCAGCAGATTTTGCTGCGTGCCTGAAATATCTCGGAGGAGCGGGGAGAAACAACCAGGGGCTGGCGCAGGGAGCACAGGCCCCTGGAAATGGCTCTCTGAGAAGCAGGGGAGAAGCAGAAGAAAAGCAAGTTTCCTGCCACGGAGCTGGTATATTTATGACTGGAAAGTTTTGGGTTGAAAAGGTCGCGAGCAGGCGGCTGAGGGAGCGGCAGAGGCAGGGGCTGCGAGAGGCGATGCCCCAGCTCTGCGGTGGGGTTGGGGGGGTCCCGTGGGGGGCTGGTGGCCACGTGTGATGGGAGAGGGATGGGGGGCACTGGAGGGGTGAAGGGCAGTGCCCAGGGCAGTTGGGATGTGTGGGGCAGGCAGGATGGAGTGGGATTTGTACCCCTGGGGCTGCGGAGGGGCTGGGCTGGGCTGGCCTCCTCCCCTTGCTGTGCGGGGATGGAGTTTCCAGCCCTGCCTCGGACACCACGTGAACATGAGACATGCACATCTGGAAGTGGAGTGAGTGCAGCACTGCCAGTTTATTTATTCCTGCAAATTCTCCCTAATTAGGGGCTGCTGGGAAGCTGACAGTGCTGGAAATGGCCTCTTTCCAAGGGGTTCAGTGTTCTGGCTGACCACCACCTTCTCTTCCCTGCCCTGGAACCACCATAAGGGTGCAAGAGTGAAAAGGTGTTCCCTACCTCAAGGCCCAGGCACTGCAATTCCTTCTGGAGTCAGCCACGCAGGAAGGTTTTCCAAAGGAAACGTGCTGGGCCCTGTGTGTGTTAAACTCATTAAGGATGAGCAAGGTTTCTGAAGCCTCTTGTTTCTATTAAAACATCTGTGCTGTCACGAGACAGAGAGTTCTGTGCCTGTTTGGCCTTAATGTTAAAATGCGGTAATTAATAATTAATTTTTAAAAAATAATTAAAGTAATTAAGCCAGTTTTCTGCTTGGATCCTAAACTGCACCTCCCAGGTTCTTAGAAAACTCTGAAACTGAGAAGAACAAGAGCTTGAGACTGAGTTTGTTTTAACTGCCTGAGCTTCGGGCAGATGCAGTTCCTGATCCTCTTTCCATTTCCTTCCTCTGCGAGTGTCCCCTGCTGTTTAATCAACACCAGGGAGCTGTGCTTCCCTTCCCTCCCCTTTCCCCTCCCCAGGCACGTGGGCTGCCAGCCCTCTCCACCAGAGCCGTGGGGACAGCTCGGCCCTCCCGGGAGCCCAGGGTGGCTGGGATGATGTGCCTGGCCCGGGCTCGGGGCAGCATTTCCCTTTCCAGGTTCTCAGCACGCACAATGGCCGGAATCACTGCCTTGGCATGAAATGCTGGGCTACAGCACTGGTGTGAGGTGATGGCACTGCAGTGAGCTCAACCTGAGCAGGCAGGTCTCCAGGTCAATGGGCTGGTTGCTCCTGGGAGGGGATGGGGCTCAGAGTCCGTGGGAGGGTGTTGGAAGGGGCAGAGCTGTGCCCCCCAGCCCAGCCATGTGCCCCTGGAGCCCAGCACAGAGGCTGCTGACCCACAGCATCCTTCCTGCAGGATCAGGGTCCTTCCAGGGATCAGGTCCCTGGCTTGACTCCCAGCTTTGCACTGGGGTAGCACAGGGTGACCCCATCAGTCCCCATGCGGACCATCAGGGGTGAGCACAGTGGGACAAGACAGACTCAGCTCTGTTTCCAGGTGAGCAGGGTGAGAAGGTGGGTGTTGGTGCTCCCCTTGCCCTGCTCGGTGTCACCACAGGTGATGCATCCCTTGTCCTGTGTGAGAACAGGATGGTGCCTCCTCTGTGTGCTGATCTCATGAGGTTAAACCTGACACAGGGCAAGCCTTGATCTTCATAGCTGTGTCCCTGCTGGGCTGGGGAGAAGGGGCTGTGGCTGTCTGTGCTTGTCCCTCCACCCACCCGGCTCCCACGGGGCACCTCAGCTCCAGGCTGTCCCAGAACACCCAGTTTGCTGCATGCCCTGTTTGTGCAGTGAGTATCTGACAAGCTGTAGGTTCAGGGACCTTCTCCTTCCCCGTGTCATATTTAATTTCCTACGAGCAGAAACCTCTTTGACCCTTTGCTCTTGATTTCACATCAGTCCCTTTACACCTCCCATCACTAGCTGCTAAAACCTCCTCAGTTCCGCTCTTATCGATCCTTTTATACCATAACCACATTTGGGGTTGGACTGGGGTTTTTCTGTTCCCTTGGCAACGCTGATCTTTGCCCAGAGCAGCTCTTCCCTGTGGTGCACCTGCGGGTGATGCTTCTGGCAGCCCCATCCCCTCTCCCCTTCCTGTGGGGTGTGAGTGGTGCTGGGCAGCCAGGATGACTCAAGATAGAACACTGCTGATTTCTGTTTTGCTGCTAAAATTCTCTCATTTAATACATTTTAGGAGCCACTCGCTTTAACTGTGAGACATTGGTGCCTCGTGATCATGCTGGGACCTACTGGGGCAGTGAGGTCCTTTCTGCTGAGGCTCTTTTCATGAGCAAAGACTTTATTAAAAGCCCTTTAAGTGCTGCCTGTCTGTCATTCTTCCAGGTTTTGTCCTTTTTCAGTCTTCGAAGTTACCTGACCCTTTCTGTGCAGATCCCTGGGTGTGTGGCACTAAGGGATGAGGTCTGGCAGCATTTTCTTTTTTAAAAAAA
>VWZT01015730.1:15772-62788 GCA_013397055.1 Pachycephala philippinensis
AGAAAAATCTGTTTGTCATCCAGAAATCTCAAATTAGCAAACCTATTTTGAATTATTTTAGCTTTTCCCATGCTCTTGGTTTCCTCGCGGAGGAAGGGAAGTGTGACTAGCACTGAAGTGCGTCCGTCCTCCCTGTGTTTCCGACCCTTCGGAAGCAGGAAGATCCTGGAGCCTTGGGAAAGAGCCTCTTTTCGTGACAATTCCTGCGTAATCAGGGCTGGATTTGTGCCGTCACCTCCACGAAACCACGGGCGGAGGGGATGGGAACCGGGTCTGATTTTCCTTCCGGAGTCCCCTCGTCCCCAGGCAGTGACAGCAGCACTTCCCAAGGAGCCGGGGGCTCCCAGCACTGCTCCCTGCCACAGCCAGCTCTGCTCTCATGACTCGTCAGCTCCCTGACTCTCAGTGACAGCTGCTCCGTGCCTCAGTTTCCCCACCTGTCGTACGGAGATGACTGCAGCTCTTCCAGGTGGGTTTGGAAGCAGAGATGGTTTTTGGGGCTGAAGCAGCGCAGGAGCTCAGCAGCTGCAGGGAGCAGAGGAGCGGAGAGGAAGGTGATGGCAACAGCCTTTACTTGGGGCTTGGAGAGAGGAGCTGTGAGTCACCACTCCCTCACCTTTAAAATGTCTGGGTTGTGATGAATCTGTCTCTCCGTGTGACCCTGCGTTGGCGCTGCCAGGGGGAGGGTGCAGCAGGGCTGCCCGGTGCTGAGCTGGAAGTGATGCCCTGAGTGTTCTGGGGTTGGTGTCTCACGGTGCAAGGGCCTCCACCCACACTGCACCTTCCCACAGAGGCTGGCGAGGAGGTTTCACCTGTGATCAGCAGCAAGAGAAGGTATTTGGGCTCTCAAAGAAACATTAAGTGGTTAATTATAATGATATTTAGCTTCTGCTACATGTGATTTTGGTCAGTAAGTATTGAGGCATTTTATAGAAGAGGCCATAATCAATGAAGGGTTTTGTTGTCTAATTAAAATGCAAGGAGGAAGGGGAAGATCCTGTGGATGAATTAGCCACTTTTGTGTAGGAGATAATTTAAGGCTCAGGTAGCCACAATGACTCACAGCCCGTCTAACCCAGCCTGATGCTCATGACTGCAGCAGATTGAGAGACTGATAAGAGCTGCTGGGTTCAGAAAAACCTTGACTTGTGGGAGGAAGAAAATCTGCCTGAAAAACTGCATTCTTAGCAGCCTGCAAGGCAACTGCACAGTGCTGTCTGAGACGGGTTTGGATAGGAAAGTCCCTTTTCTGCCTTAGCCTGTTACGGGATCTTCTAAAGCCGATACCTGCCATCTCCTTGTTTGGGTTTTTTTTTGTCTCCTATGATTTTTCTTCTCCTTGAAGTGACTTTCTGAGTCTGGTTGCTTTGTGGTCCCCCGTACCCATGCCAGGACAGAGGCTGAGACCAGCACTGGCTGCTTCTGGAGGAGTTTGGGCTGAGATCTGGAGAAGCCCTCAAGGCACATCCCTGCTGCAGGGCAGGAGAGCCCAGGGGTGAAGCACCCAGAGAAAAAAGGGTTAAAGTTTCTTGCATCTGCCAGCTCTCGTGGCACCAATCCAATTTTGGCTTGGTACCTATAACTGAGTGATCAGCAGATTTTACAGACTGCCTTTCTGGGGGCAGGAAATCACTTCTAGGCCAATGAAACCACTTCACGGGAAGTTTCTTGCTCATCTCAAGAGCAGAGTGACGGTGAAGGAGAAAGGGCTGGGCGGTCAGTGGTGGCCTGGCATAGAAAGGAAACAAGAAATATTTCTACTGTAATGTAACACAGCAAGGAAAATATTTACCTAAAATTCTCCTGCAGCCAGTGCTTTGGAGAACAGGGATTTTATCTTGGGCAGCAGCTGCTGTGTAGAGTATCCCAAAGGTCTTATCAAACCAGGAGCTTGAGGTGAGGCTGCTGGTACAGTAAAAACAGTGAGTGAGACCCTCAGTTGTGTGAGCAAGGGGAGCAGCAAGTGACAGAAGAGATGTGATCTGCCCTCTTTCTTTTGAAGAGTGAGTTCTTTCTCTTTTAGGATAAAAATTAAAATGTAATTACTGACACCTGTGACACGTCAGGAGAAAGGAGCAGGAATAAGTGACTGAAGAACATAGCTGCCACAAGGACAGAAGGAGCAGAACCTGATTACTTTATCAAAGGGAGGATAGGTGATGTGATCAGGGTGGGAGATCTCTCACCAGCAGAAGTCTCAGGGTCCTCAATCTCCTCAATCCACCTGGAAAGGGCACAGCAGGGGCTGTGCCCACACTGCATTTGGCTGAGCAGCACAACACACACTGCTACTATGCTGACAGGGAACCCCAAAAACCAATTCCAGGGGAGGAGGCAGGTTCTCCATCCCTCTGGGATGGGGGTTCAGCTTCCCAGGGTCGCCTGCCTTTCTAGAAGAAGGATTTAGCTAAACATAAGCTTTTGGGTTGAGGATGCAGGTAGAAAACCAGATGAAATGGAGTTTGGTTATGTTCACCTTGGACAAGGGGATGGTTTGTCTGGTGTGATGCTCTTGTAAAGCTGTGCCTCTGACATGGCTCAAAGAGATAAAAGGGCAAGAAAGCCTCCAAGACAGAGAAGGATGGGCTTATCTCCCTGGAGGAAAGGTTGCTCCTCTTCTGCTAGCAGGCACTATGGGGTGAGCTGTTTACATACCTTGCTCCTTTAAATATTTACTGCTAGAGCTCTGGATATTCTTGTTATTCTTTAGTTGCTGTAATTTTCCATCTTTCTCTCCCCCTCTCAGTGCCTTAGGTGCACATGGGTGCAATATGACCCAGCTGGTTTTAATGAAAAGGAACTCCTGCTTACAGCCCGGATATTTTATTTCACACTTCTCCGGGCTCTCCTCTCGGCTGCTTGATTTGCTAAACTTTTATTAGATCCAGGATGATAACATCGCCTTTGCTTGGGAAAAGCAGAGTGACCTAGGGAGCTGGGACTGACCCAAACTGCCTCAGCCTCTTCTGCTGAAGTGCTCTGAGCTTCTTCCCCAGCTCTGTGAACCGCCAGACGTCATTGTGACGCTCCCCACCCCAGTCTATCAAGCAATGTTTTGTGTTTTTTTCTAGTGGTTTACTTCTTCTTGCCTCCTGTTGACCTCAGAAACAGAGTTCCCATCACAGCATCACACCAATGCCTGTGTGACCTAGTTCAGAGAGTGGCACCAAACTCCAGGGAGGGGCTCTCACACTGAATTTTATGGGATTTGCAAAGGGGGAGACTCTGAACATCAAAAGATGTGCTTGGTCCTTCCTCAGATTGCCCGTATTGCTCTTTTAAAATCTTCTTTACAATGATGATTTTTAGTTCGTCTTGCTTAGTTAATTTTTTCCCCTGCTTTAAACCCATTCTACAGCTTTGTGATGAGGCTGTAGTCAGGATGTTTACCAGATTTTGTAAAAAGCTAATCCAGGTTCTGTTCTTCCAGTGAGCGAGTCCTCCGCAGTTTTTAACAAAGTGTTTTTTTCCCTCTTTCAGTAACAAAGTTAATTATTGGCAGTTACATTTTTACCTGCTGGAAATGGATTGCGGATGTGACCTGCATATGAGCGTTGAGGAAGAGAAAAATAAAAGACACTTTCTTTCAAAAATCAATGCCAGTGAGGCGGGGTCAGCCCTCTGCGGTGCTGTGCAGTGTGGCAGCTGCCACCACTCCCCGCGGTGGGGACAGCAGGGACCTGGCACCCAGGTGCTGAGTTCAGAACACAGCCCATTCCTGTTCTCCCCCAAGCCATCAGGAACAGCTGATGGTGTTCAGGATGACACCAAGGAGCTTTCCTGGCAGTGTATCACACAGGGAGGTGTTTCTGGTTCCAGCTGGGATGCAGAGAGATGCTGAGCTCTTCCTCCCTGCACTGCTCTGGTACGGTGGTTTCTGACACCACGAAGAGACCAATAAATGAAAGAGCTGAGCGCTGCTGCCTGCCAGAGGGGAGGGAACCCACTGTACCTGCCTTAAAATACCACACTTCTGTTGTAGTGGGGTGTTCTTGAGATTATTTGAACAGTTCTCATGTTTTCAAGTAATGCCTTTCCTTGGACAGTACAGAAAACCTGGGGCTTGTTGAGTCTGGGAAATTGGTGCTGTTGGTTTCTTTTTCTGGTTCATGTGCACTCTGGGGGAGTCTGTGGTGTTTGCAGACTTTGAACGTATGAAATTAAAAGGGTGACATCAGTGGTGAAGCTCGTGCTTTCTGCAGTAACAGGCAGTAACTGCGCTGCTGTTTTGCATAATTTTTCTTTATGGTTCAC
The DNA here is from genome assembly GCA_013397055.1 of Pachycephala philippinensis. NCBI lineage: Eukaryota > Metazoa > Chordata > Aves > Passeriformes > Pachycephala > Pachycephala philippinensis. The sequence continues at coordinate 20,027 of VWZT01015730.1, forward strand.
CCAAAGTGGACTAAAAGCCCAACCCATTCATTTTTCCTTTCCTGTTGATGTGCCTGGACACATTTCAGTGGGTATCATCACTTTAAAATGATGCCATTAAAACACAGGGCGGGGAGGATGAAAAGAGGGTCAAGAGGGCAGGATCTGAATCAACAGCGGAAGGGAGAAGCATCAGATAGCGAGACACTCAACCTGAGCGGGTGTGAGAGGCGGGGAGGAGGCAGCAGTGTCGCGGAAGGGGCTGGTGTGGATGCCCAGAGCTGGCGTTTGCCTCCCTGGCTCGGGCTGGAGTGAGGGAGCTGCGGCAGCATTGAGTGCTCAGCATCGGGGGAGTTTTGCATCCCCTTCTGCTGCCGCAGTGATGGTTTTCCAGAGCAGGCAGCTCGGATTTGGCAGCGGTGGGTTAGCACAGTCGGTTCTAGTGCTGGTTTGATTTTGAGGAATTATAAAACGGAGCGTGGCCGAGTTGTCCCTTCCCAAACAAGGGTAAACCGAGAAGCGAAATGCTCATTAAACGCTGGAGAACATCGGGGGAGTGACCCACCCGTGCGGGCTGGATCCACCCCTCGTGGGGCAGCGCTGGGTGGTTACCCCAGGCTGTCACCCCTCACCGGGGGCTCCGTGCCGAGGGGCACAGCGGGCTCGGGGCGCTCAGCCCTTCCTGAACCGGGGGCCCGGGCGATGCGGGGGTGCCCCTCGCACCCCGCACACCCCTCGGGGCGGGGCGGGGGTCCCGGCCGCCTCCCCGCAGAGGGGCCGGCGCGGCGGAGGGGGCGGTGTGACGGGCGNCGCGCCCCGCCATGGCCGACCCGGCCGTCAGCGCCCACCTGGAGGGCATCATCTCCGACTTCGAAGGTGGGTGGCCCCGCGGATGGGGCGCGCCGGGGAGCGCGGGGGTTGCAAGGGGCACCCACGGAGGGAGCCCACGGGAGGAGAAGCCGCTTTCGGGGCTCAGCCGGGAGGAGCCGCAGCCGCGGCGGAGCGGGGTGAGCTCGGCTCGGCTTCCCCCGGGCTCGGCTGCCTCAGTCTCCCCGCGCCGCTGGAGCCCCGGTGGGACCCGAGGGGGTCCTGGCCGAGGCTGGGGGTGGCACCCCGCGGGTAAGGAGGGCTGGAAGGAGCGGGATGCCCCAGGGCGGCATTCCCCGTGCCTTTTGTCCGGAGCGGCTGCGCCCGGTGCTATCTGCCAAGGCAGGGTCTTACGGGATGTTTCTCCTTTCCTGCCCTTCCCGAGTTGATTTATGTGGTTTTTTCAGCTGAAAACACCCGCCTGACCAGACTGAAAGTCTGAAAAATAACGAGGCACAAGCCCTTCTGTTGATTCCCAGCTTTGGGGTGCGAACACAGCCCTGGGGTAGCTGGAATGTGGATAATGATCCCAAGTTTCGCGTATCCCCGTAGCGGGAGCTGCCTGCCCTGGAGAGCTCTGCAGTTGTCCCGTGGCAGAGCTCCAGCAGCCCGCAGCGTTGTCTCGCCCGCTGATGGAGGCTCTCCGTGCAGCCCCCTTGGCGTACGGACCGGGATGGCTTCTCCCTGGGTCCCTGCCTTTTTTTTGCCTGCTATTCTGGCTTTTTCAGGCAAGAAAATGCGCTAGCAGGGAGCGTGCTGCTGCCAGATGGGTCTGGGAGTCAGAGACAGGCAGAGGAAGGCTGGGGCGCTTGTGCCTGGAGCAGGCGATGAGAGATCGGCTCGAGGGAGCTCATCTTCCCGGAGCTGAGTTTTGGAAGAGCAGCTCCATCCCTACGCACTCGCACGTCCTGGCAGCGACCCAAGCGGAGCTTTGTGCAGCGGTTTCTAGAAAAGAAAAAAAAAAAAAAGAAAAAAAAAAGAAAAAAAAGAAACAACCCACAAGAAATAGCGGAGATGTGGGGGCCGCGGTGAAAGCTTATCCAGGGGCTGCGTGTGCACGGCTATAGGCTGAGCCTCCCCCGCCTCCTGGAGAGCCCAGCCCGGCCTTCGGGAAGCAGCGCTCCGCTGTTTTTCCTGCTGGGGAGCCGAGGAAGCTCAGAGCACAAGGGTTCCTCTTCCAGGTCAGGCAGGAAACGGGTGGCAAAGCTGGGGTCTCTGCAGTCCTTGTGGTGGGGTTTAGACTCGGTCACCTCCTCTATTTCCAGCCCGCGGGGTTGCTCCGGCTGCAGTTGGCCGTGGAGGGCATAGCGGGAGGCTGAGGGAAGTCACGTCCCTCGGGGTGATTGGAACTAACAAGTGTTGGGACACGGAGTGACCCGAATGTCACCACCCCTTTGGTGCTGGGGGTTCAAGGGCGCCTTTGTGACCGTCCTTGAGGGACGCGTGAGCTTCCCCACCGCAGGGCTGCGAGCGCTGATGTAATTACAGCTTCCCTCTCGCTGCCCCAATTGCATTTAAATCTCCGAAGAATGAGTAATTCCCTACTCGGATACGATAAAGGCTCTGCTGAGGGCCCCGGGGCTGCCTGTTTGGGCTGTGTGTGCTCCTCGGTGGCACCGCGCAGCTCCGCAGTGCCTTTATTTTCAGTCTATGGAGCACTTTACAGTTCCTGCCTGTGCAGAGGGAGAGGCTGGGGAAAGCTCCGCGCATCCCAAGCCAAAAGGTCTGGCCTTGCCCTTGAGCAGGGATCTGGGCTACTGTTTCACAATTTAATTAGCTCTCAGAGTTGCACGGCAGCTTCCCAAAAAGCAGGCAATTAATCCCTAGCCCGCAGGGCAGGAGATGCAGTGTTCCTGTCTGCTGGGTGGGTACCTCAACCCCACACAGCCCCTGGCCAAGCAGGAAAGATCTGCCAAAAATACCATGGAGCAGAAACACCAGATCATCCAGAGCCCTCTTTGTTCTGCCAGTCACACACTGCCTGCCCTCCCCAGTCACCCTGGCTGTTCCTGCCTGTTTTCCTCACAGCATCCATGCCAGTTTTCCTCTCAGCATCCCTGCCTGGTTTCTCGTCCCTGCTGTGTTGCAGCAGGCAGGGAGCTGCAGCCTCAGTGAGCCTGAGGAGGCTGGGAGGGCCCTTTGGGACAGGGAAGCAGTACCAGGTGCTTGGTTCCAGTTTAGTTTCCAGATCAAAGCAACATGTGAGAAGGAAACACAGCACAGCAGAGTGTGTTCTTCCTTGTGCCCGATGCTGTGGTGGGAATGCTCTCAGTGCCCATCTTGCACTGACCAGCAGCTCCTGTGGGGAGGGCACTAGAAAAGTCCAGGGACTTCTGCCCCAGAGAAACTGTGGATGTCCCATCCCTGGAAGAGTTCAAGGTCAGGTTGGATGGGACTATGAGCAGCCTTGTTTAGTGGATGGTGTTCCCTGCCCTTGGCAGGGGGGTTGGAAATAGACGATTTGTAAGGTCTCTTCCAGCCGAAACCTAAGTTCTATGATTCTAATCCCCCTTATTTGACTGACAAAAGCTTCCTCGTCTCTAATGGGGCAGAGCATCATTAGGGCTGTGGTTTGCCAGGATTTACAGAGCATAATAGCTCTGCCCCTGGGTTTATAGATTCTGGCAGGTTTTCAGGAGCGTGCCTGGTTCAGCTGTGGTTGCAGCAGTGCTTCCCAAGCTCACCTCTGCCTCAGAGGGGGCTGTGGGTCTCTCAGGCACAGACCCTGAGCTGCAGGGAAGGGAAGCTGCAGTGCTAAACCAACCTGGTGAGATGCCTGTGCAGTGTGTTAACAACCCGTGCACCCCAAACCTCCCTGTAGGAGGACAGGAGAGATCTGCTCCAGTCCCTCATCCCAGTGGGATGTGGCTGGTGCCCAGCAGAGTCCCAGGGTAACTGAGGCACGTTTTTGCTGGCAGCTGCTGGTGGTGAGTTGGCAGCAGTGATGCTGAGTACTCCTTGCCTTTGCCAGTGGTGTCAGTCAACACCAGATTAATTTCCCTGTAATGTTGAAACACAAATTGTCACAGTGGGTGTGAACTGTGCCTGGTGGAAATGCTGAGCAGGGCTGTAAGTGTGTGGAGAGGGGCTCTGTGTGGTGTCTGGGGGCACAGGCTGGCAGCTTTGCTCTGGCAGAAACCATGAGACGGCATTTGTTGATGGTTCTTAATCCCTGATTTTCCCATTGCTCGGAGCCCAGCTCCCTTGGGCAGCGTGTGCTGACTGTGGGTGAGCTTTGGCAGTGCTGTGGAGCTGGGTGGGGAGCATCCAGCCCTGCCAGGACATGACACTGCTGATCAGAAGGCTTCTCTGGCTGTTTTATTTATTTACTCTTCCTTACTATTGCACACTTTTCAGACACTACTTCTCTCACCACCCAGCGCAGGGTATTTTTAATATTTCACCAGCAGACTTTGTCTCAATGAGGTACAAACTCCTGCTAAGTTACGTCCTGGTTTTAAGTGCCACCAAAAAACCATCGCCCAGCTCATTTTCAGGAGGACACCGCATTATAAATAGGCTTTTCTACATGCACGAAACTCAAGGACTCATCCTTAAAATTTCCTTGAGTGAATGCCCGGGATGTCTGTGGGACACGTGGCTGTGGTGCATCCCCGGGCTGTGCAGGGCCAGCGTTCCTGCTGCCCCGGGGAGCAGCTGCAGCCGCATGCTGCGGATGCTGGGACTCAGCCCCGGGCTAATATTAGCAGGAACGTGCCAGCGGGACACTCACAGCTCTGTGTGGGTGATGTGCCTCCAGTTCAGCAGCGTGGAAAGCCCTGGAGGTGGGAGGTGCCTCGTGTTTGTGTTTGTGTCTCACTCAGCTCCAAGGTCTGTCCCATAAGCCTGGCCCAAGGGTTTGCAGGATGAGCGCTGGGCTGGGAGCTGAGCGTGTGACTAACGGTCCCTCGTGTGCCAGGGCTCAATGCCTGGAAAAGGAAACGCAAAAAAGAACTTTCCGATTTACATCTTGGATCATCCCAGCCCTAGGAGTGAAGCAAAGCTCCTCAGTTGTTGGATTTCCTGGGCTGTCCGCAAAATATTGCACTGCAGCTGGTCTCTTCTGGAGCTCTTCATCACCAGCTCGGTGTGGGCAGAGCTAGAGCTGCTCATTGATGTAGCTGGTGCTCCACAACAGCAAAGTCACCTCTGATACCCTCAAAGGTGGGCTTTACAGCCACTTCAGAGAGTTTTGTCTCTTATTCCACTTCTATGTTTCTCCGTGTGAGACAAAAGGATGGGCTGGACGGGAGTTTTATGCCAAATCCTCGTGTGGTGGGAGAGGAAGGAGCCAGAGGAAGGTGCCTGTGGGAAGGGAAGTTTTGTGTCTTCCCCAGTAGAACTGGCCTTCGAGCTGCAGAGTCAAAAAACTGCATCTGCCTGGTCACAGCAGTGGGTACCTGCTGTTCTGGGATGGGGTATTCCCTGTGTATACCTAATTCTTTGGGAATAAAAAGGTTGTGAGGGAGTGGGAAAGGGAAGAACAGGACATTGATCTCTCTGTCCACATGAACTGGGCTCTGGCCTTGGTTAGGATGTAGGATCATCCAGAGCTGTTTACAGCCATGTCATGCAAGGAGCTGTGTGTCCTTGGGGCCGGGCACCCGCTGCGGCACGGAGCAGTGTCCCTGGCTGTGTGACAGCAGGGAGGGCTCCCAGTGCTGGCACAGGTGAGCTCCTCTGTCCTCATGGCACCAGCCTTGGGCAGAGCGAGCACAGCACTGTGCTGATCACAAAGAGACCTTTCAGAGGAGCCTGGGTGGCAGGGACAGGGAGGGGATGAGTCTTTACAGCAGAGCCAGGTTTTGCAAACGTGGTGCTGGTGCCTGGAGGTGAGTCAGGGGCTGCAGCACGTACACCGTGCTGGCTCTTCCCAGGCTCTGGGATCTTGGTAGCACCTTTCCCTTAGTAAGGGACTCAACTAAAATGCTTCACTCTTTGCTCATTGCCTCTTGGTGGATCAGGGCAGTGGAGTGGGTAAGAATCACCTCTGGAACACAGAACACCCACCCAGAGCTGGGTCAGCTCTGATAGCTCTGAGTGATCGTGGTGCTGTCTCTTGGCCAATACACACCAGCAAACCTGGGACTAATCTACTGCCAGGCACTAACCTGGCACCTCTGGGTGCCCCATGGCCTCGCTGGGTGCTGGTTTCATTTTTGGTTTGCTGCCTCTCCTTGCAGGGAGCTGCCCAGCCCTTTTTGCCAGGAGCCAGGATAGACAGCAGCCGCAGAAGCCTGGACTGGGACATGTCATAAATCCAAAGACAATAATGGAAACTTCAGAGCCCATAATCACTCCAGATATTCATGTTTCTGACTTTGATATTTAAGGCAGCATCTTTCTGCAGGATTATCATGCAGGCTCTTTCCCAACCCCCCTGTCCCCTCCTGCTGCAGTGAGCTCTGGCACCTCTTTAGTCTTTAGAGAGGCGACATGGAGGCAACAAGCCGAGTGACCCTAAATCCTGGTTGAGCTTGTTTGAAGCCTGAAAACGAACCAGTGGGTCTGAGTTGAGTTCCTGGCTGTGCCTGGTTGGTGGGGGTCAGGGTCCATCAGGGGAGCTCTCTGTGGGCTGCCATGCCCTTCAGCACAGGGATAGGGTCATGTCCTGGCCACCTCTCTTTTCACACCCGCAGGGTGTTGTTTGGTCCTCTGGGGGCACCAGCAGTTTGTACCCAGCTGCTGTGCGGGTGCCAGTGTGGGAGAGCCCTCCTTGGTGCAGGAGACCCCTCCTCACTCCCTCCCCTGCCACAGACAGTGCAGGGAAGGAGCAGCCCTTGGGCAGGAAGGGGTTTGTTGCTGCCTCCAATTTATTCTGACGAGCTCTCACCTCCTGATGGCTGTGACTCAGGCTTTTACCCTGATTGCTTTGGCGAGGCTGCTGGATGGAGCTCAGCCCTTGGGTCTCCTGGGGACACATCCCCAGTCAGTGTCCCTCCAAGCTGGCTCTTGGCAGGTTTGTGTGCCAAAAGGGGAGATGCCATGGGTGCTGTGTGACCCTACATCCTCCCCGTGCTGCGGGCACCCAGGCCAGGGCAGTTTGGGGTGGGGTGCCAGCCTGGTGCCCCGGTGTGGGCACAGTCAGTGTCAGCCTCCTGTGGATTGCAGGGCAGGGGACACGGTGACATCAGTCTGTGCCACCATCCTCCTGGCAGCAGAGGTGGCAGTTTGGGACCCAAGCATCACAAAACTGTGCAGCCCCTTGCTAGGGTGAGGTGGGTGCTCTGCAGCCTCTCCCAGCCCGGGGAGTCGTGGCAGGGGTCAGTGGTGAGGGCAGAGGCACTGGTCAGCTGCAGTGGTTTGGGAGACAAGGAGGGTGGTGAAGGCTGGGATTGGGACTCGGTCTTTCTTTCCTCTTGGCCGCTGAAAGTAAAAATACAGGGAAATGTGAAAAGGATGGGTTTTATTTTAATTTTCAAAGCACATTTAGTTTGCCAGGAAGGAGGAGGGCTCTGCTCTCTGCCAGCCCTCAGGACATTTGGACAACAGCTCTCACTGCGGTGCTGGGTGTCCCCTCCAGGAGAGCCATCAGAAATCTGCAAGCAGTGCAGGCAGGAGTGGGCAGCACTGTGGGGTTGAATGGCTCCTGGGTCCCTCCTTTAGCCCCTTTAACGAATTTACCCTTTTCTGTAGCTTTTTAACCAGCGTGTTGCAACACCACCCATCAAAGCATCTCCTCAAATGGAGGCTTCACTGATTTAATCACTCAGTCCCTGCCACCCAGGCTGGTCACCCACCTGAGCCACTCTCCCTGTCCCTTCTGTGGGCACTGGGATTGGTGACTCCTGGGGATGGCATCTGTGGCACCAGCGTGGGGCAGGCTGGGCTCTGCGAGACCATCTGCATCATACTTTTGTCTCTGGGTAATCGTTTCAAGGCATTTTAGAAATATTAGTGAACCAAACCAAATCTACAGCCCCATGGGAGGCACAGAAAAGATTTATTTCTCTCCTTCCTCCTCCCCTTATGAAAGGAAACTGGAGCACAGACCGGAGACAGGAGCTGGAGTGAGCCCGTGGCAGAGGCAGTAATGCAATCTGCTGGGCTGGATACCCTGGGTTTTATGTAATTTTCTGTACAAGTATGAAATGAATATAAGGGATGTAAAATATACTGGTCCAATCTGGAAACATTTTGCTGCGAGTTAATGGTTATATAAACCCAAGTGTAATAGAGAATCAAGCTAAAATCTTTTGAGAACTGCATTATAGGGACTGGAAAGCTGGGATTTTGTATTAATCTGAGTGTGGATTTTAATTTTTTTTTCTATTCTTAGTCCTGACTTTGCTTTTGCATGTTCATTTCTGGGAAATAAGAGGTTTGCTGCATCAACTTCAGGCTGTTTTATACCTTGCTGTGAGTGAGAGAAATGCTGCTTGGATTGATGTCAGAGCGCTAAACTTGCATTTATCCCTAAATTTCCACCAGAACTCACCTCTTGGTACTGTTTACACCATTCAGGAAGGCGCTGTGTAGTGACAGCACGTTGCCAGCCTTGTCCTCTACACGTGATTCGTGTCAGACCCTGCAATCTACTGCAACTTCTTTTGAAGGCTGTCTGTGAAGTCAGAGAAAGGATTTATTTGTGCATAAACTGTTCATAACTTACTCAGGATAGCGTGAGAGTCAGGCTACAACAGCAGAGTGTCACTCTATATATATTTATTTATTTATTTATTTATATATGTAGTGCAGCAACGTTGGTTTATTGGTAAAGGAAAGGTGTGAATTCTCCTGGCACAAGCACAGGGAGGGGACCCAACAACCATTATTTCTCTTCCTTCTTCTGTTAGATGACCAGCAGCTTTGGGAAAGGTGCTTTTAAAATTTCCTGCCTTGGTTTCTGTGGATGTGAGAGGGGATCTGAGTCTCTCGGGCTGTTTTGAAGCTGTGTGTTGTACTCACAAAATCCTGCCAGCACGTGCAGCATCGCTTGCTGCCTGCACTGCCAGGGATTTTCCATCTCAGACCCATGATTTTGACCCCACTGATGCACTTTGTGGCCTTGGGAGCACCTTGTTATTGAGGATGGGGTAGAGTTATCCTGCTCTGCCCTGCAGCAGGGGTGCAGCTCCCTTCCCTCTCTGCTGTGGGACCTTTAGGTTTAACACACAGTGGATACACCCTATAGGGATGTGCAGAACACCCTTCTTGCCCCCATAACTGAGCCTCCAGTTCACTCCAATGCATCCATCTGTGTTATGGGTGGTGGCAGCTCTTCAGTGGCATCACTCAGGGAAGGTTTGGATGTGCCAGACCCAAGTGGCCCCGTGGCAATGTGGGCAAACCCTCTTTGCTCTCAGCCTGGGCCAGAAAAGCGCCGCGAGCACCCTGCTGCCCGTGACTGGGCTCTGGGAAGCTTTAAGGGCCGTGAGCAGTGAATGCTGGGTTGGGTTTCCAAGGGTTCCTTGAAAGATGAGAGCTGCAGCCTCCCCCCTTTCCTGCCCGGGAACAGGAGGTGACCATCTGGTAGCAGTTTAGAGCGAGCCCTCGCTCTCAAACGGTGCCATTGTGTGGTGGGAAATAACGGGGCGCCGGCTGCCCCGGCCCCATAAGGCCCTTACGTGTCCAAAAACCCGAGGAAAGCTCTCTGTGCTTAAGCAAGCAAGCAAATGTAACCCCTGGGTTACAGGGACCACGTGAGGGGCACAGGATGTTTAATGGGAAGCAGTTGGGCGCTGCGGCCGCGCCAGAGCTGGAGGCTCCGGCTGGGAAGCAGGTCCCCGAGGAGTCAGCATCCCGTGCTGTTTATTTTGGTCTCCTCCTGAGCTCTGTGCATAGATGTTTCCTTGTATAAAGCCTCCCCTGGCCTGTTGGTGGGATGTTCTGTTTAAACAGGGAGGAGAGGAGGAGCAGATGTTGCAGATGTTCCCTGGCTGACCCCGTGGGGTGCCCGGAGCCGGGCGGGGTGAGCCGTGGTGGCAGCGTGCTGTGAGCTCCAGTGCTTCCAGCTGGGAGATGTGGAGTCCTTGTGCAGGAACCAGATCCCTTCATAGCACCTGGGCACCCTTGGTTTTCCTGGGACTCCTGAGGAGGGCCTGTCCTTCTGCGAGAGCTGTGCATGGGGGAGTCCCCAGTGCCAGTCCCCAGTGCCACTCACTTGTGGCGTCTCTGGAAGACTTTTGGCTGTTGCGTGAGCTGCTGGGGTTTGAACCAGACCTTTGCCCTCTCTTCCCAGTTTATAGGATCCCTAAAGAGCAGCTTTAGCTGATGGCTGTGACCTGCTGGTGCCTGGCTGGGGGGTGACCAGGAGGACACAGCGGCCTCACTGTGCAGCCATCCCCAGCACTGCTGCATGAAATAGAAAGAGAAATCAATGTTTTCTCCTTTTCATCCCCCGTGCCAGCTTGGGGAGCATTTGAGCAGGATGAAGGCACACGTTTCTTGCCCCCAAGTGCCTGTCTGGCGTGGACCAGTTTGGGTCCACAACACATGGACCATGGTTTGAGTTTTCAGGAGTGCGTGTCCTTGTGCACAGCCAGCACAGCCACCTCGGAGAGCCCGTGCCTCCCTCACCCAACAGGAGCATTAGCAGTGGTGTTTTTGAGCCCAGCCCTGCAGAGCTGGGTGGTGCTGAGCAAAACTCCGTGACCTTGAAAGGTTTGCAAAGCTCTGGTCCCAAAGGGACATCGCAGTGAGTGGTTCCCAACCCAGCCATGGTGGTGGTGGGCAGTTGCAGAGGTTGCATCTGATAGGAAGCACTTGGAAATCTCATTTTAGGGGATTTGGGGCTTTCCCTGCCCAAAAGCTGCTGCCTTCAGCAGTGGTGGGTTGAGCCAGAGATGTCCCAATGGGTCTGAAATGGGTTGAAAGGAAGCACGTGCCAAAGGCGGTGCAGGTTGTGCCCAGCCCCGCGTGCACCTCCAGAGGAAGAGAAGGAAGGGTGGTGCTCAACACCTCTGCCACTTTCCCTGCCAGCTTCCTCCCAAACCAGCCAGGCAGTGGGATGCTGCTGGTGGGGCTGGGGAAGCCCTGCTTGTGCCTGGAAAATCCCATAGTGGGGACAGTCCTGCAGCGTGGCCAGCCCTGCCCTGAGCAGGGCAGGGACACCTTGTTCAGGGCTGTGAGGGATGTGACAGGGACCCAGAGCCCGTGGGGACACAGAATTAGCCACGACTAATGTGGGACCCTGGCACAGCGGGTGGCAGTGGGCTGTGGGGCCCTGCAGCCCTGCCTTGCCTTCAGCTCCTGTTTTTGTAGGGAATCCGGACACTTCCCTGCAGGAAGCCGGGAGGAGGGTCATCTGGAGCAGAGGCTGTTTACTTTCCTTTCCTGGCTCTGGACAGGACACACTATTTATAAGTTTTTTTCTCTTTCTTTGAGAGTTGTTGTGCTTCCTGAGGTCCTTCTTCTCTTCCCATGCGAGGAGGAGAGAGGCAATGCTGAGCAGGGAGCTCCAGCCATGCTCAGTCCCTCTGATGGTCACCGCTGCTGAAGGTGACATTCCCGAGGATCGTGTTCATGGCAGTGGGGCTCTGCCTCAGAGGTGGAAACACAAACCCTCTTGGTCACAGTCCTTCTCCTTTCTCGTGTCTGGAGTGTCTGACCTTCTCCAGACCACGCTGAATTCAGGGCAGTGGCCAAATGTGCCATCAGGGCAAGCTGAGTACCGAAATCCCTGTGAAACCATGAGATGGACACCCCATCCTGCAGAGCCTTGGGTGAGAGAGCTCCTGGGTTGTGCCCAGGCGAGTCAGTGACACTGCTGGGGAGGGAATGCCACTGGCAGTGGGGGCTCCTCGTGATTTTGCTGTCAGAGTCTATGCTGAGCCATTTCTGCCTCTCCTTTGGGGTGAAGGTTCCTTGCCCAGCCCTCAGTAACCCCTTCCTGCCCTCAGCACAAGGGAGGGGTTATCTGGAGGGCTTGGCTGTCCTGAGACTGCAGCTCTGCCTTAGGCTGTTCGAACCCCTTTGTGTCTGGGCTTTGACCTTTTTGTCTTTTCTGCAACAGGGCCCAGAAGGACCTGGAAAAAAGCCATTTTTGGGTGTTGTAATTCAGTCCAGCCCTTCGATAAGGACAGGGGCTGGCTGTGCTCCAGAAACACCACATGGGTGGCATTGGGGAGGTTTGCCCTGAGCTTGGGGCACTTGGGGGGATTAAAGTCCAAAGAAAGGGCCATGTGGGTCAGCACTGCCATTGGGTTACCCACCAAATCTTCAGGAAGTGGCAGCAGGGCTCAGAAGAGTGGAGATGATGGATGTGGCTCGTGAGGAACCCTCGGAGGTCAGCAGGGCTGTTTGTATCCAAGGCTCGTTAGCAGGTCAGAAAGAAATCCCCAAAGCACTCGGTACTGAGGGATCTCCAGGGCAGTGTTCCTGAAGGAAAGACGCTCCTCAGCGTTTCCTTTGCTGTCGGGTTCCTTGAGAGCATTTACCCTGCTCCTCAAGGCACGTCTCTCAGGAGGTTATAGGGCTGTTTGCTGAAGGGAAGAGGTGGGGACTGAGCTGGCTGGAGGAGGGACAGGCAGGTTTTAAGGGCCTGATGTGGACAGAGCTGTGGTTCCATCCCTCAGGGAGCTGCCAGTGCCTGCCAGGGCCGTGTCCTCTGCTGCTCTTGCCCACCCAGCTTTGCTCAAGGCCAGGCGAGGGCTCCCCGTCGGGTCGTCCCTTCCGCTCTCTTTGTTTCCAGCAAAATGCAAACTGGGCTTGGCTGGTGCATTGTTCTAAACTTGGGATTTTTGGGAAAAATACAGCTGAAATGTTAGCTTCTGGATTGAGTGTGTGATGGAGAAGGGAAACTGTAGAAAATCTGTGCTGGAGTCTGAGCTCCAGCTCGGGGTTGGAGATCTGAGAGTTCGAACACGTTGAAACAGCTCTTAAGTGTGGGGCTTTTTTTGGACTAATTATTCTGGGGATGCAGAGGACTGGGGCTTGGACACAGACCTGCAGTGCATGAGCTGTGCCAAGCGCAGACTGCAGGGCAGGGACTGCTGCAGGGAACATCCCACCCCTGTGAGCAGGTGCTGGCGTGGCTGGGAGAGCTCCACGGAAGTCAGAAAACAGATAAATCTGAGAAAAAGCAACTTCAGTTTTCTTTACTGCCTCCGTCCCTACTTCTACCAATGTCTAAATATTTCTGAGATGCAAGACAGACTGTTTTGTCATGAGGTGCCCTTTGTGGGACCCTTCCTGGGTTTACAGGGGGGTGCTGAGTGTTGTGCTTTGGTGCTTTCCTCTCTCCACAGGCACAGAACAGCCGTGCTGCTGTTCCCATCAGGCTGATTCAGGTTGGACCTCTCTGTGCATCCCTCCCTGCCCACACCAGCTGGGATCCCTCCCTCGGGAGCCCATCCCAGACTCCTGTTGCTTCCCAGCAGTTCCCATGCTGGGGTCTGAACCACAACTGGGGGACACGGCTGTGTGTCTGTTCACGTCTGTCTGTCCCTGAGCACAGAGAGGCTTTTGCAGGGTCACTAATATGGGAAATCCTGGGGATGCTCCTGCTCCCAGGCTCCTCAGTGCCCATCCAGGCTGGTTGTGCAGCCTGGGGTTCATATTGAGCAGTTTTGGGGTATTCCCCCAAAAAGGGAAAGCAGCCCAAAGTCTTTGTCCTCGCACTTTAACCCCTGGTAGTCTCCCTGTGGCGTGGCTTGTCTGACACATCCCCAGCTCCGAGGGTCCTACTTTCCTCCCCATCTCTGGTTTCCCTGTGCTGCTGCCAGGGGATGGGAGCACGGCTGTCCCAGCCCCTGCTGGCTGGACAGAGGAGGTCACATCTGCTGCTGCCCCGCCTGCTGTCAGCAGCGGCGCTGGAGCAGAGCTGGGAGCTGCCACGTGGATGGCCCCCTCCCTGTCCCACCGGCTGGACCCAGCAGTGACCGATGGCTCCTGTCCAGCAAATGGACGTGGCCAAGGGATGGAGGGTCCCCACGTCCCCAGGCCCTGCCCTGGGGGGTCACAGCAGCCCTGGAGCACGGATGCTTCCTGCACGGTGGCTCCTCTCCAGGGGTGGGAGGACATCCCGGGATGAGGCAGGGCTGTGCTCCAGTGTCTCCCTGGGATCCTGATGTCCTGTGGGATCTCAAGCCCAGGCTTTTAAAGGCTCAATCTCCCTGCTACTATTCTGCAGATGTAAAGGAAGGGTGGACTCATTGCTGATGCTTGTGCTGGCCATTAGCAGCATGGCTGTCACCCCACCGAGGCTGTCACCACACCAGCTCAGCCTTGCCTCATGGAGGCTCCTTTGGGATCCCAGGGCTGTGCCTCATCCTGCCCTGCCCCTGTGCCTGTCTGGGTGCTGCGGGGCACAGCCCATGGCATTTGGATCCAGCAGTGGTTTCCTTGCCATGGAGTTTGGCCTTTTGTTTCTGGATGGAGCCTGTGTGGAGCAGGGGTCAGTTGTCCCCTTCCCTGTATCAGGGTCTCAAGTCCATGTGCTCAAAACACTTCAGTCTTTGGTTCATGTGGTCTCTGGGTTTGTTTTTAAGGATATGAGCTGCTGTGGCTGCCACCTTTGGTTTTCTTGCCACGTTTATATGGGTTTGGTGCTCTCCTGCGATTGTTTTCCTGTTCCCAACTTGGATTTTACTGGCAGTGCTCAACAGGAAAACACAGGAAAACCTGTCACCACAAAAGTGTTGGAAGCTGGATCGCTGGCTTCCCCCAAAGCCAGTGCCCTGCTCTGCTCTGCCAGACCATGATGGGACCCTCTGCTCCCCTCTGAGTGTGGGATGGAGGGCAGTGTGGGATGATTCAGCCTCTGCTCTGAGGCTGAATTTCCTGGCTCTGGTGAGTTTTGTTACCGGGTTTTTAACTTGTCTGAAGGGCCTGGCCTTCAATCCCCAGCTGCTTAAATGATGCATCCTGGGATGAAGGAGCAGAAGTGGAGTTATGAGCCTTGTGCAGTGTCTGAAAGCATCTCTGGAGACACTCAGGTGGATGTTAACTAAATCCTGAACTACTTTTCATGTTTTTCAGCTCTGAAAAGATCCTTTGAGGTCGAGGAGGTAGATCAGTCTTCAAATTCCTCCACCCCACAAAGACGGGCCCCGAACACCCTCCTCAGGTCCACCGTGTCCAGCTCCACGCAGAAGTTTCAGGAACTCGGCGCCAGGAATTCGGAGCCATCCGCCCGCCATGCGGAGCCCACAGTGCAGAGATCCCCCAAGCCCCCTCTGAGGAGAGTGGAGCTCTCTGGACCCAAACTGCCTGAGCCGGTGTCCAGAAGAACAGAAATCTCCATTGACATCTCATCCAAGCAGGTGGAGAACTCCACCTCGGGCTTGTCGCGCTTCGGCCTCAAACGAGCAGATGTGGGCCACAAACCCCCCGAGGCCACCCCCAGGAGGACTGAGATCCCCCTCGGCAAGCCCCAGGAGCCGGGGCTGCGGAGGGCGGAGGCGCCGGCCTCCAAGATCCCCGAGATGTCGCAGCGCAGGGCCGATGTGGCTAATGCCGGCCCCGAGGCGGGGCCCAGGCGCGTGGAGATCCAGGTGGCCAAGGCCGCTGAGGGCCCGGCCCCGGCCGCACGGCCGGCCGAGAGCCCGGAGCCCGCCCTGCCCGCCCAGCCGCACCAGGCCGAGCCAAAGCCGCAGCCGGCGCCCGTGGAGAGCCCAGCAAAGAGAGAAGAAGGTGAGTGCGGCCCTCGGGCTGGCCCTGCCTCGGGTGTCACACAGGGAGTGCTGTGTGCTGCTCTTCCATCGCCCCCCGTGAGGCCTCTTGAGGCTCCGATGTGTCCTCACTCATGGCTGTTACCCCTGGGTTTATGCTCCCTGAAAGAGCTGTCGGGTTCAATGAGAAATGCCATTGAGCCTACAAGGACAGAAAAAAGGAAATGCCGAGAGCCTGGATGTTGGAGAGGTGAGCCTCTCTAACCCAGCAACGTCTGCGTAAAACTAAAGTGAATTCATTTAATTACTCTGGGTACCGTCCCACAAGGCTACCTTATTCCTCCCATTCCTCCCCACAAACACCACAATATGTTGGAATTGTTCAAGGCCAGGTTGGATGGGGCTTTGAGCAACCTGGTCTTGTGGAAGCTGTCCCTGCCCATGGCAGGGGGTTGGAACTAGATGATCTTCAATGTCCCTTCCAACCCAAATAATTCGGATCCTATGGAATTAATACTAGGACTGGAAATAGGAAAGAAATTGTTAGTCCTTATCAGAGACAAGAGAAGCACAAACACCAGAGCAAACATGTAAGCCTATGTCCAATAAGACTAAGGCAAAAAGAAGCAAGCACTGGAAATAGCATGTGGGCAGGAAAAAGGAATCTTAATAGGTACAAATTCCTTTATAATTTAATGAAAATTCAATAATAAACTAGTGATAAGTTTCTTTACTTCCTTATCAATTAAAAATTCAGTATTACGGATAATGGATGGAGAACACTGTTTGCAGGGAGTGATGGCTCCGCCAGCCTGGGCCCTGTGTGCAGACCCCCAGTGCCCTGGAGAGGCTCCGAGGTGCAGGAGAGGCGCTGGCTGTGGAAGTGCTGCTGGGATATCATTGTTTGGTGTTGTTGTTTGTGGTTGTGGGGCAGGAACCGCCTCTTCATTAGCAGAAGTCAGGGTTTTTTGACCTTGGAGCCAAAGTCTAATAACATCATGGATCAGAGCCACTGTTAAACTGGAGACCTGGCTTATATTGACTCTATCTTGTTTTCAATTAATCCCATATTAAAGCCAGCTTCCCTCCCTCTCCAGCTGTCATTTTTTTCTCCGTAATGTTTTGGAGATTTTCCTTTCAGACCTGTTAATTACTTTTCCATTCTCCATCGCCCACGAGCTCTCTCCTGTGAGGGATGCAGCGGTCAGGTGGAGGGCACCCGCTCCCTCCCCACCCTGTGCCTCTCCCTGGGGGCTGTGGGATGGGGTGGGGTGGCTCAGCCAGGACCTGGGAGGTCCGTGCCTGGCCCTGGAGCTGGAGCAGGGGTTTCATGCCCTCTCCTGGGTGCAGCCCTGTGGTCACACAGACCTGCAGAGAGGCCAGGCTGTGGTGTGTGCTGGTGTCAAACCAAGTCAGGAGTCGGCAGGGGAGCTGATATCAGACCTGCAGGACTCAAGTGGCTTTTTCTTGCTGTGCGTGGTGTAGGCGTGGCTTTTCTGAGCTGGGTTTTTTTACAGGTTGGGCACAGCTGAGCCCAGTGCGGGGGTTTGTGTGAGCCCCCCTCTCTGTCCCCAGCTGCCATGTGTGGTGCCCAGGAGGCCCATCCTGCCCCGTGGGTGGGTGCTCAGCCTCGTCCTGCTGGGTCTGGGCTGCTCTGGGTGTCCCAAGCTCTACACCCCACAGATGGCTGGGCACTTTAAGAGCAGAAGAGTGTCTGAGCTGCTGAATCCTCCAGCTGCCCGGGGCGGGGGGAGAGGGAGGACAGCTGCTGGCACGAGTGTTACCCCTGAGCCCGGCTGTCTGGAGTCTGCCTTGCAGCACGAGCCAGCCTGGGCCTGGTACAAAAGGGGCTTTCAGTCCAAATGTCTCCAAGAATCATCACAGAATGGATTGGCTTGGAAGGGACCCTAAAGATCATCTAGTTCCAACCAACACTGCCACGGAGAGACAGGAGAAAAAGCTATAGGGGTTGTGAGGACCCTGTGAGACTCTGTGTCCTTTTCGCCATGTGTCAGCTCAAGGGTAGAGCCCAGGGTCACTGCCAGAGCCCTTGTCCCCTTCCTGATCTCCTCCTCCCCCACTGCCACGACTTGAGGTTGCCCAAGGACCCCGTTTTGGGGTGCTGCTCCTCTCGGTCCACAACACCCACCCTGAGGTGATGCTGGGCAGGTGGGTGGCCTCTCCCCTTGTTGCTGGTGCAAGAACACAGAGAGGTTTGGAGGGGCTGCAGCACAGGGACCCTCAGGATGTCCCACAGATGGGTGCAGGCACGTTGCCAACTCTCCCCAGCTCCACAGCAGCTCTGACCCCACCACAACCCCCCAAATGAAAACGCTGCCTCTCTGGTGTCTGCAGCACACACAACGTGTGGCAGGTCCTGCCCCAGGGTTTGGGTCACCAGGAGGTGCTCCTGTGGCACTGGACACCCCTGGATCCTGTGCTGGTGGCTCTCCAGCACAAACAGCTGAGCAGGGGATGCAGGCAGCTGCCTCCAGCTGCCCTCACTGCTGTGCTGGGCCTCGCCTTCCCCAGCTGTCAGACCCAGCTGCCTTGTCCTTAACCCCTCGTCCTGCTGCTGAAGGTATGCAGGAGAGCGTGTTGTGCAGGAAGAGGCCGGTCAGAGGAGAATAACAGTCCCAGGGAGCTTGGCAGTTCAGAACAAACCGCAGAGGAAAGGAGTAATTTCAGTGCTGAACTTCATTAGGGCGGCGTGGCTGGCGGTGTGGGCTGAGCCCGCTCCAGAGCTGGGCTGCCCGAGGTGGGAGGATGGCAGGAGGTGTTTAATGGGGCCAGAAATATTCCTTCCCATCCATGTTTTCCCTCTCTGAGTGTTTGTGCTCTCCTGCATTTGTTCTCTTTGTGCTTTGTAACATTGAATTGGGCCGTTAGTGACAGGGAGATGGGACAGAGGCACCCATCGCTGTGGGATGTGCCACGCAAAGGTGGAGTTTGTGTTCCCAGCGTGGTTAGTGCTCCCCAGCTGGGACAGGGAAAATGATGGAATGACCAGAGGATGTGGATTGCCATAGCTGGAGTCTGCCAGAGCCATCTGAGCTGGGCTGTGCAGTGGGTGCAGGCAAGGGGAGGACATGCAGAGGGCAGAGAGAGGCACCAGCAATTAAAAATAGCCATAAAAACAAGGTGAGGGGAAGGGCTGATTCTGAACCCGCAGCCTTGGGCACTGTGGGAGGCTGTCTTTGCTGTGCAGGACTTGCCAAATGTGAATATCCAAATGTGAATATCCAAATGTGGCCGCCCGTGGGTGGGGGTGACCTCTCCCAGGCTCCTGCCGTGGGCAGCAGTTCCCTCCCAGTCCCGGGGCTCTGGCCCAGGATGGAGCTGGCAGAGGAGGATGTTCCTGCCCCGTGCTGGCAGGGCAGGTCTGAGCAGGGGTGTGGTGCCAGTGTGGCAGGAGCTGGTTCATCCCTGTGAGGAGAGCAACAGGGAGCCACTGTGGGGGCTTCATCCAGAGCCATCCACCTGCCCTTTGCAATGGAGGGGTCCTCATTAGCTGGGTGAGGGACAGGCGAATCCTCAGGAAAAGCCACATCAAATCTGTCATGGGTGATCCTGCCACATCCTCCTGCCACAGCATCCCATCCCACTGTGCCTCCCATCTCTGGCTTTGTGCTTGTGTGGTTGAACATCTCAGCCTTCTCTTGCTCCGTGCAATGTGTGGGGGTCAGGCTTGGAGCGGGGGGAAGGCATTGCTGGCCCCAGAAAAGCTGATGGTTTCCATTTTGGTTTAATGATCTGTTTCTACTTCCCCCAGCCTGAACCTGTTTGTATTGATGGCTCAGTTCTGGGGTCTCAGGTGATGGGTTGGAAGCACTCCCAGATGGGAAGTGGAAGCTGGTTTGAGCTGATGCTGCTTTTTGTCTCCTCACAAGCTGCTGTGGTTGCCCAGGCCCTGGGGATGGCACTCAGCCAGCAGGGCAAGCTCTGTGCCACCCCTGCTCCTGCTCCTGCCCCATGGGCCTCCCTGGCAAGGATGCTCTGGAGCTCGTTTAGATAAATCAAGGCAGATATAATGAATAATGGGAATGTTCACCTAAAACAGGGACGTGACCTTCCTCTGTGTCCCACCGTGGATCTGCGCAGAACAGTCTGAACCATCTCTGAGCTTTCAGCTTTGCTGGAGTCTTTGTCCCATGGCCACTTTGGGACAGCCACACAGGGTACCAGGTGCCTCTTAAAACTCAGCAGGGTCCCTCCTCCTGTTTTGCTGCAGAACAAGCAGGGCAGTCTCAGGAGAGTGAAGCAATTCAACTGTTTCACTCTTTTTCCCAGCTTGAACCCTTGTGGAAAGACTTTTCTTTCAAACTCCCTTAGAACTGAGCTAAAATTTAAACAATTTTAAAAATACTTAAAAGCAGAAAGAAGGAAACTTTGAGATCCAGTTGGATCCTTGTGAAAACCAGGGACCTGTTGCTGTGTGGTGGGGAGTCATGGTGGGAGCTGTAACCCAGTTTCCCTCTACCAGCTTCAATCCTTCATCCTGCCAGGGACACCCAGGGATGGAGAAGTGAAGCCACACAAGCCTTGGGGTGACTTTCCTTCTGTCCTGTGCTGCCAGGGTGGCACCAAGGGTGGGGCTGCCGGGGTTAGAGGGATTTGAACAACTGTTAACACAGTGGTGCTCCCTGGGATGGAGAGCCCGGGGCTGAGTGGAGGTGCTGTGAGTCACCGTTTCCAGCTCTTTAACTGTACAAAGAGATTAAAGCTGTAGGGAAATGTTTCCTCCAAAACCAGCTGACACACTCGGGCTGGGTTATGGGCAGCCTTTTTTTTTTGTTCTTGTTATTATTTTTAATGGGAAAGTGCCTACAGGGATTCCAAATGGAAGGGGCTGAGTGGGAAACGCTGAGTCTCGGTTTGTGAACGCAGGTGCCAAAAATGAGATAATCTGGAAAAATCTAGAGCTGCAGCGCCAGTGACTTGGAAGGAAGAGCAGGAGCATGTGTGGGGGAGAGGAATGTGTCCCATCACAGAGACACTGCCTGATCCAGGACACCACGTGCACGGGGAGGGCACTGCCTGCTCCCCCTCCCTCCGTGTGCCCTGTCCCTGCTGTGCAGGGAGCACAAAACACCCCGCGGTGTGTTTTGGGGTGTATCGAGGGCACTGAGGGTGCCAGGAGGAGGCCGGGGATGTGGCTGTGATGGTGCTGGTGCTGCACGTCTCTGCCCCCCAGGGATGCTGTCCCCAAATTATGTTGTGTTCATCTCCGGTCACGTTGGCGTGTGCGTGCCCCTGCTTTGCGTGGGCACAGTTTGTGCGGATGCTGTCCCATGTGGAGGCTGCAGCTGGGCAGGACACACCCCAGGAAGTGAGGCTGTGTCCACTGCAGCCAGCCAGACCCAGGAGGATTCGTTTGCCCTGCTGGAAGTCCCTGTGGACGTGTAAGAAAAGCAGCGACCTCTCCAGTGGAGCTTCATTATGCAAAGGGATAGTTTCCCATAGGAAACGGCACGGTTCCCACTTCCTTTCCCCGCCACACATCATGTCTGAGACCAGGAGAGGGCAAAGCTGCATCCAGCTCTGGGGCTTCCAACATCAGAAGGATGTGGAGCTGCTGGAGAGAGTCCAGAGGAGACCACGGAGATGCTCCAAAGGCTGGAGCCCCTCTGCTCTGGAGCCAGGCTGGGAGAGCTGAGGGTGTTCACCTGCAGAAGAGAAGGCTCCAGGGAGACCTCAGAGCCCCTTCCAATGCCTAAAG
Organism: Pachycephala philippinensis; assembly: GCA_013397055.1. Lineage (NCBI taxonomy): Eukaryota > Metazoa > Chordata > Aves > Passeriformes > Pachycephala > Pachycephala philippinensis. The sequence goes on from VWZT01015730.1 coordinate 41,144, forward strand.
GGGCTCCAGGAGAGCTGGGGAGGGACTTTGGGCAAGGAGTCTGCAGTGACAGGACACAGGGAATGGCTTCAGACTGCCAGAGGGCAGAGTTAGATGGGATATTGGAAAGGAATTGTTCCCTGGGACGGTGGGGAGGCCCTGGCACAGGGTGCCCAGAGAAGCTGTGGCTGCCCCATCCCTGGAAGTGTCCAAGGCTGGGTTGGATGGTTTTGGAGCAACCTGGGACAGTGGAAGGTGTCCCTGCCCGTGGCAGGGGTGGCACTGGGGGGTCTGTAAGGTCCCTTCCAACCCAAACCAGTCTGGGATTCCACGCTGAGCTGCAGAGTGACCCTGGCCCTGGGCTGAGGGACCTGGCAGGTGTTTTCCATGGCTGGTTGGGTCTGTGGGTGAGGCTGTGCATCTGTGTCATCTCCTCACCTCCTGAACCTTGCAGGAGGGATCCAGGGGTGAACGTGTGTCTGTAGAGGTCAGAGCCTCCTGGTCCAGGCAGGAGGTGACCAACTGCAGGGTCACCTGGCTGTGGCTCATGGGGTCTGAGCTCCAGGTGGGGTGTGAGCCCTGAGCACCCTCAGGAACCTTTGACTCTCCTCAGTGATGAAAACTGGGGCAGCCCCTGGACAGAGGTGCCTTTGCTGGCTGAGAAATGGGTGAGTGCTCCCGCCTGCCGTGGGATTTGTGTTCATCCAAGTGGTGCTGCAAGGCAAAGGGAGACCCAGCCCTGGCTGAGGGGGGCATGTAGGAACCAGACCCAAGAGTTTCTCTGTTTATCCTGTGGTATTTGCATGTCTGGAGCCCATGGCAGTCGTGCTGGGGAACATGCTCCGCACCCATCCGCCCCTTTGGATCCTCCTCTTTCTCACATGTAGGTTAATCATCCTACAGGCTGATAAGGCAAATAAAATCCGTTATCTTCACCAAGATAAAACAAAGAGTTTGCTTTGATCTCCTGCAGTGAGGCCTGGCCGCTGGTTTTGTGACTTCTCTGCTGTCTGCCGGGGGAGGGAAGCGATGGCAATGGTGATGAACCTTCTGTAATTAGGGAATCATTCTCTTTTAAGCTATTTCTAGACTGCTGTCCCTGCCTGAGATGTTTCTGTTGGCCAGTGGTTGAAGGGACACCACAAGCTGGGTGCAGTGCCAACTCCATAAACTGTGTCAGAGGAACTGAAATGAGATTATAGAGAGATAACTTTGTTTTGTGAAGATCAAAAGTTGTTGTGAGCAAAAAAGATAAGTTGACAGCAAGCCAGTTGTGTTCTTTACTCCCCCAGCAAACAAACAGACACAGAGACACTTCTACATTGTCCAAAATACCGTGATGAAGCTGAAGTGAACGTGGCTATAAATGGAAAAAGCAGCTGGTCTTGGATTGCAGCCTGTGCTCAGACTTCTTTGAGCCCAATTTTTCTTACATCTGCTAGAGGTTTTAAAGAAGGGATGTGGGGAGAGAGCTGCTCTCCTTTGGGTTGGTTAAATTTGGGTCACTCATTTCACTGATCTTCTGAGCTGGTCTCTGTACAGAAGTTCCCTGGGTTTCTGTAGGGTCATATGCATCAATACCTCACCCTCTTGAATCATTTTGGTTTGTCTTGGCATGAAGGTAGCACCAGACACACTGGGAGACAAAGCTGGACCCAAGGGTCTGGTCCAAAACATTTTGCAAACAACAAAGCTTTGCAGATGTTTATGTATTTATGAAAAGCAAATAATTTTTAAAAACCATCTAAGGCTGCTGTGCCAGCCCAGGAGTGACAGCGTGGGGATTTGGGGTTGCTGGACTTGTATCACCTGCAGTTTGTTCTGTGTGGGAGCTGTAAGTTGGTTTTTGCATGGCAAAGGCCATTTGTCCAACAGGAATGAGGGATGGCTGAAATGAAGCATCTCTCAACACCTTGAAGTTCAGAGGCTGATGATGCTCTAGCAAATACGAGCATGACCTTGGATTTATGTTCAGCTTTTCAGCCCTTGAGAAGGTGTCCAGGGTTCATCTGAGTCAGGTGGTCTTACCAGGCATTCTCCTGTATTATTTCCAGAATCAGAGATGGAGGTGAAAAGGGATTTGCAGCAGGACAGAACTGGCTAAGGCATTAACCCCTTGTTATCATGAGTGCTTGACAGCCCCCAGCCAGCCTGGTCCCCTTGGGGATGCTCATTTACTGGTCCCCTGGTCCCCTGTTTGGTGGTGCTGGGTGTGGCTGAATTGTGTGTGTCAAACTCTCTTTGATGCTTATCCTCAGTACTTTAACTTTTTATGGTGGCTCTGCCTTCCCCCCTTCCCTCCTCTCTTGCTGCACATGGAGTGGGACAGACGTTCCTTCCCTCTTTCAAAGAAAAGCTGAGCTTGTGGAGATCTCCGAGTAAGAAGATTAGATGGGAATCCAAAAGGACGTGGTGCCTTTTGGAGGAGGAGAGGGCAGTGATAAAAGTTAATGATATCTAAGCTCCTGAAAGGAGCTTTCTCAGCCACAGCTGTGTGGTAACTCACAAGTCTTGAACTGTGGGGCATTGCTTTCAACTCCAGCACAAATGCACCTGGGGCGTGTTTCGTGTGGGCTGGGTGGATCTGGAGGGACATCACAGGAACTGCCTTACCCAGCTGGGGCTGGAGCCCCTGCCTGGGTTTGCCTCCCCTGTGTGTTGTGACTCTGGATGGGGAATTTTGTTCACTCATTTGCTCTGATCTGGGAGCTTGTGCTGTTCTCTGCTGATGCTCTGAAGGGTTGGTGTGCTCTGGACTCTTCTCTGAAGCTCTGGCACATGAAGGTACAGGATGAGTCCCGGGTTACAGCCTCTGAAGCTGTATGTGCAGGCTCATGCTCCATCTCAGGGCATTCACTGACAACTCCCTCCCTTCTGCAGTGGAAATCAATTCATGGACCAAGAGCCAGAAAAACGCTGAGAGGATGGCAGAAGTTTGTATGGCAGGAGAGCCTGGTCAGGACCCTGCCTTTGCTGTCCACTCCTTCGTTGTCTTGGAGGAATCCCTCTGCCCACTCCAGCTTCTCCTTTTGTAACAAGGAGCTGGTGAAAGCGGCAAAGATGCCTGAGGTTCAGTCCTTGCATTGGGTTTTCTTCTTCCAGGTTCAGCTGGTGATCAGGAATTTGCTGGTCCTGCTTCCAGAGGTGCTGTGGGATTGTGCAGGGTGGGAGAAGCCACTGCCCAGGTCACTGGAGTGGCTCTACAAAGGGAGGTCCTGACCTGTCCAGGAAGAGAAGGAGTGTTTCAGGTGATTTCTGTATCAAAACCTTCTCCAGTCTGCCTTGCCCACTCCTAAATTTGAAAAACTCATAGGTTGAAGAGGAAGAAAGGATTTGGAAGGCAGACTTTGGATATGTGGGAGCAGATGTGGGATGGATTGTGCCTCCTGACTGAGGAGTGTTGGAGGCTGCTGGCACTGAGGGAGGAGCAGGGGTATTTGAATGCTCTTTGCCTCATGTCCTCTTCCCCTGCTTCCATCCCGTGCAGACTGGATGGAGAATGGAGATTACCTTGGAATTGTCCAGAGATGTCCTGGGAAAAAGGAGTAGATCTGAGCAGCTTTTCTGATAAAACTTAATTGTTTAGACAAACTCTGGCTGAACTTGCTTCCTCCTGCATCCCAGCGTGCAGATAAACGGGGTGGAAGTGGGAGGCCGAGTTCACAGGCTGCTGGGGCCCTTCCTGGGGTCACCCTACCCCCGAGACCCCCTGTGCACCCCTTTTGGTGGCCTTGGAGAAGACGAGAGGACGCAGTTGAGTGCTGAGGGTGATGCCCTGGCTTTGGGTAGTTCAGTGCTCCGAGATGTGATGGGAACCTCGATAAGGCAGCACATCAGGGGTGTGGGTGGTCCTGGGGGGCAGCAGTGAATCTGTCATGGTTCAGCTGCAGAGGCTGGCCGTGTGTTGCTCTGTGGGGTGCAGGAGGTGAGTTTGCTCCAGCCCTGTTCTCTCCAAGCTTGGTGGTGCTGGGTGTGGGGTGGCTGGGCAGAGCTGTGCCCCTGAGATATTGCTGCCGCACTGAGGATGGGTAGAAAAAAAGACCCGGAGTTCAGGCTTGAGAATATAGAGAGAGCTTTTAATAATAAAAGTATTTATGTGTTAGTTTGTAAGAAGTGCATTAAGTGGCATAAGACAATTGGTCCTCTGGCCATCCACTCCTTGGGGTGATTGGCCAAATTCTGAACCAGCCGTTTCTAAATATTTTCTAGCTGAAACCGTAACAATTCCTGGCAAAAAACTCGCAGGTGTAGAAGCTTACAAAACTGTAACATTGTTTTAAATAATTCACATAGAAAAGAGAGAACTCTCAAAAAATGCTGAAAGAGCTAGAAAATCTCTTCTGCTAATGCTTGCCTAGTGTCCATACTGGGAGATCCCTGTCTGACCTGGAAATGAGGGCAGTCGGGATTTGGGTGGGATGTGGCCACTGCAGAGGTGTTGCCATGCCCTGCATGGCTCCTGCCGAGGTCTCCAGGAACTGCTTTGTGGAGTCAGATGAAATCTGAAATCCTGCCACAACACCGATGTTCCTCCCACCATTCCTCAGGGAAACAGTCCTCCTTGCCCTACTTTGTGTAGTAAATAAAAGTTTATTTACAGCCCAGGAGTGCACGCCCTGAGGTTGGGAGGTGAAGGGTTCCTGCAGAGCCCTGGAGGAGCTCTGGGGTTTCCTTTCTGCTTCGTGGCTTCGGTTCCTGGAGAGAAAAGCCTTGGGAAGGAGCAGCCCTGTGAGTGGGAGCTTGGGGGAAGCAGAGCCTTTTGCGTGGGCCTTGGGGCATGGCTTTGTCCCTGGGTGTCACCTGGAGAAGGAGAACTGAGAGGAGATAACGAGTGCTCACGTGTGACCCGTGGGCTGGAGCAGCCAGGGACAGCAGCAGGAGGTGAGCTGCCATCCATCTGTCCCCCTCCTTGCCTGAGGGTGCTGTGGGGACGTGGGCATGGGGCTGGGCTCTGCTGACTGGGTTCTGTGGCATTTCCAGCTCTGCCCTGGCACTGCCCGGAATTCTTCTGCAGAGCTTCAGGGAATGAGCATTTGTCTTCTCCTCTGCTTGGAGGAGTGGGAAGGGTCTCTTTGGGGTCATTTCAGCCCATGTGTGGGACAGATTATTTATGGGACAGCCATTTGAAGAGCAAGCAAACCAAAGCCACTGAAAGAGCAAAGCTGGGAAAGCTTCAAATCGTGGCTGCAGAGACAAGGGGGGACGTGGCTGTGGCTTTCTGCTGGGGAGCAGTGCTGTGTCCCTTGGGAGAGGCACAGAGAACATTGTTTGGAGTTTCTGCTTTTCCTCCTCGTTTTTCAGACACGCAAGATTAATTGCTCTCTTTTATTGTCCGCAGCAATATTTATTTTGCTGCTCTGCAGCAGCGGCGACTGGATAGGTTTCACAAGCTGAATTTTCCCTGGACAAGCCCCTCCTCTGATTTCACACTTCCAGCTGCCAGGCTCGGTTTTAAAACAGTTTGCACTGAGGCTGAAAATATTTGTAGGGCAGAGCAATGCCTTGCAGGAAATGGCTTAAGCTTCCTGCTCCCAAGATGGTGTGAGTGTTAAAACAGAACTGGAGAAATATTAGACATCCTACATCCGGCCTGGCTGGGGAGGGTGACCCTGGGGTGATGGGATGGAAAGCCTGGACACCCCCTCCCCCTGCTGCTTGTGCCTGGCAGCTTCCTGCAGGACGAGGGGCCCTGCAGGTCCCCCCGACCCCCATCCCCCTGACTTTATGGGGGAAAAATGGGCAAATTGTGTCCTGCTCCTCTGGGCTTTGCTGTGTTTTGGTTTTGTGGGAAATGTGTGGGGAGAACTGGTCGAAGGTGTGGGGCAAAGAGTCAGCAGAGTGAGTTTTCAGCAGAAAACGTGAGCGGGAAAAGCACTGGTTCTGATGAAATGTTTGTAGCAGTTTATCCACCACCTCCCAGCCTGAAGTGAAAGGTGAAAGTCTGGGATAGCTGGATCTGAGTTGGTCCCGTTTGTTTGGGGCTGGAGCAGAACCTTCCTCGTCCATCAGTGAAAATCACTGCTGAATTACTGGCTTAATCAGAGAAAAGGGAATTCTTCCAGCATGGGTGAATTCCCACTTGGTGCCGGCTGAGCACCATCTACCTGGCCAGGCAGGGAATAGCAGCTGCTGTGTGTCCAGTGATGCCTTAGGTTTTAGCTTTTATATGTTTCAAATCCTGCATTCCCAGTGTGTAACTCTGCAGTGCCCTGGAGCCTGTGAGCTGCTGCTCTCTCATGCTGAGACAGACAGAACAAAGCCTCTCCAGGCTGCTCTCCAAGGACACCCAGCCCGGCCCAGGCCCAAAATGTGTAACCCAGCATCTTGAGAAGGGGGGCAAGCTGAGGGGAAATTCCATCATTAGCTAAAGTTTAATTGGTGAAATTGGGTTGAGATGCAAATGGAGCAAAGCTATAAAAGTGTGAAGAACTCGTGACTCGGGGTCCATCTTGGGTGCAGCCTTTGGCCTGCCCAGGGTGTGCCTCTGAAGGGCTTTCAAATAAATATCCACCTTTATTCCCTTCCTCCTGTCCAGTCTCTGTTTCTAGGTTGGCCTCTTCAGGCATCACCAGGACAGACAGACAGGGCTGGGACAGAAATGGGAATGTGTGTGAGCAGGGGTGTGGGGAAGGACAGGCACTGATGGGCAGGGAGGACCTCGCTGGAGCTCTGGGGTGGCTGTGACATCTTCAGATGGAATTCAGCTCCCTGGGGATTCCTACCGGGGTATGGAAAGCTTCTCCAAACCCTGGTTTGCTGGCTGGAGCATGGAGATTTAGGGAATTTTATTCAGAGTGTTATCGGTTGGATAAAAAAATACCTGAGCCGTGTCTGGGGGTCTGCAGCTGTGTGAGGAATGAGGTGGAGGCTGTGGGCAGAGCGAGAGGAGGAGTGTGGGTCAAAGTTTGGGCTGGTCTGAGCTCACTTACACTCACTTCCTGCAGCAGTCACTGAGAATCCTAAAAATTGCTCATAATGGAGGGAAAATTGCACCCGTGCTGGGAGCTGAGTCCCTTTGGGAGGCGTGTTCCAGCTGCAGGAGCAGCAGCAGAGCGTGTGGGTGCTTTTTGGGGCGGGTGCACCATGAATGGAGCATTATGCCGTGCTCTGAGCACCCTCCTCCGGGCCTTTCCGCCCTGACCCCTTCCTTCCCTGTGCCTTTCCATGTGGGATGCTCGGAGCCCCGGGCGCCCTGCGAGAGCACGGATCCGGAGGGGTGAGTCCCACCCTCGGGGGCAGCTCTGGGCATGGGGAGGTCGGTGCCTGATGCCCACCTTTCCCCATGGCACATAACCCCCTAAACCCTGAGCAGCGCAGCCCTTGGGGTTCAGGATTTGGCGGGGCACACCCAGTTTGTTTTCCCAGGTTTTTCCATGGGGTGCTTTTCCTGGGAAAGCTTTGGCCGGCGGACCTGGGGGAGGGGAAGAGGAGGCTGATTGAAATCCCAGAAGCAGTCACAGCTGGCTGAAAGCTGTGTCCACAGCCTGCAGTGCATCAGAGGTGCCCCGTGCTCTTGGGTAATGTGCTGGGGCTGGTGAAATGCTGGAGTGGGAGCCAGTCCTGCAGGGTATGGGGGGCAGAGAAGAGGGGTGGGCTGCACCAGCTGGCATTGGGGCTGCAGGACTGGAGAGGGAGATGCTGGGGCTGTTTGGGGACAGAAATGCAGTTATTTGCCCTGGAGTCATCCCCATTTGCCCCAGAGTCATCCCCACTGGCCTGTGGCTGCCACACCGTGCAGGGACCAGCAGGGTGGTCACGCACAGTGTGGGGCAGGGGATGTGTGTAAAGAGGCTTTGCTGCCCCAAATGGTGCTGGGTTGAAGCCTGCCTTTACCCCACTCAGCCCATCAGCTGGTGAGGCAGATACTCACACAGCACCCTTGGGTCCACAGGGCTCCAGGTGGGGTGGGGGAACGGGGGGAATTCATCGGGAAAGGGAAGATCCTTCCCCAGGAGTGTCCTGGAGCCCCTCGGGCAGTTCAGCAGCCCCAGGGTGTGCTGAGCAGCTCCGGTGGATATACTAACACAGCTTCTTTCACGTTGTGGTGGAGCCCATTGCAGGCAGACACCGTGCTACAGCTCATCACAGCTGACTCAGGAGCTGATTTGCTGTAGACACCTTCTGTATTCAGTAGGATGAGGTGTTTCTGCAAAGAGCAGGTCAGGACATCGCAGCCCCAGGTCTGCCACGCCACCTTTCCTATTGCTCTCTCCAACAATTAGGCAGCTTGAATCCATCCAGCCCCTCATTTAAGCTCCTCCTTGAGCTACAGGATGTCCTGTGAGATTACTGAGCGCTTGAATGAGGGGCTTTCTTAGCTTGGCAGAGGCCGAGCAGACCCCAGAGAGCTCCCGTGCTGGGGGAAGAGTCTGTTGCCAAGTCGTAGGAGGAATTCCCACGTTCCTGTTCCTTCCTGCTGGCTGCCAAACGTTTGTCCTGTCCACAAAAGCTGATGTATTTGGTAGGATTTAACCTTTGCTCGCAGAAGTGAATAACGGAGATCTTTTACTTTTGGTTTCTGGGTGTAAATTCACAGCTCAGCGCTGGTTTTGTATGCACAGCACGGACCCGTGGTGGGAAAAAACAGAGGAGGAACAGAGAGGGACTTTGCTTGGGTGAAGTCCTTTGTAGCCATAGCTGGGAGCCTGCAGAGAGTTGCCTCTCCCTCCTGCCCCGATGAACCCCCAAACCAGGCTTTAGGTGCCAACCAGACCTCACCATTTCAGCAGAAGCACAAAGGCAGCCCTGTGGGATGCAGAATTTGGGATTTCTCACACCCAGAGTCGCTGCAGGCCCTGTCTGGAGACATGGACAGGCTCCCACATTTTCCCTGTTGGCAGCAAGCACATCCGTGGAGTTTCAGGGAGGAGAAATGCTCCTTTTTGTTGCTTCTTTTCATGCCTAGAGCAGAAGACACAGCTAGCACTGTTTTACTCTGCCCTGGACCCTCTTTTTGTTCCTTGTGGGACAGCCCTGGTGACACCAGTGCTGGTGGTTGCCACCAATCATGTCATCAGCAGCACCCAGAACTACTGAAATGGGGTGTGAACCACAGCCTGGGCACGTCTGTGTGGGGTTGACCTGGTTTTGGGGAGGTGAGAACAACCCAAACCTCAGCTCCCAAATCTGTTCAGAGAAGAAAAGAGAAAACCAGCAGGCACAGGCACGGCCTGAACTCGTTTTTGGAGGACATCAGCCACGGCCCCACGGGTGGGATCAGCAGGAGGGAACCCTGCACGGAGGAGAGAGGTCTCTGAAACCCCATGGTGAGGGTTTGGGGCATGGTAGAACTGTATGATGCCCTGATGGAGGTCAGCTGTCCGTCAGGGCAGTGTGTGGCCTCCAAAAAGCTGGAAGGAGTCTCCAGTGCTGCTCCAGGATTTGGTTCTAATTAAAGGGACACCCATGTAGGTGACCCCGGGGCACTCCTCCCCATAGGGGTGGGGAGAAGCTGCTGACGGAGTGAGGCTCTTGGCTGGGGGATTTGCTCAGGAGTGGGCTTGCGGTGGGACCTTGGGGAAGCAGCATGGAGAGGTCCAACCTCACCAGTGTTTGCTGTTCTGTACCAGCAATTCCTTCCTGGAGCTAAAGTTCTGTGAGATCAGCAGAAGCAGGGGTAAAACTGAAGTGTTTTTTTGCTGTGAGCATGTGGAAATCAGACCCACAAAAGGACAGGAATTGGAGTAATTGCCCCCAAAATGACAAGGTGCTGATTATAAGCACAGCCCATGGCATTGCAGCTGGCCCAGGGGTTATGACCAGTGCCATAACCCCACAGAATTCTCTTTTGCTGCCTATCTCTGTAAATCTCTGCTCTCCCATCATTGCCTGCCCTCAGCACTCCCTGAAAATTGCCCAAAAATTCCATCTTGGTGCAATTTAGGATACGCTCCAGCCTGCCCCGAGCACATCTGGTATCTGTGCGTCGGGTGATATTAATCACAGCGTGAACGCGGCCAAGTGTTAAACGGCAGAGCCCTCCCACCTCCCCCCTGAAAACGAAGGTTGTTTCCATGCTCCAGCAATAAAATGAAGCTAGCATTCCCGGGCAGGCGCTGATCTGGCAGGAACACAACCGCTGTGTGGGATGGAGGGATGAGGAACGCTCTGAAACGGGCCAAGAAACCATGTGCTCCTAGGACTTTTTGAAATCCCTGCGGTGTTTGAAGCTGTTTTCTAGTCCTCCTCATTTTCTGAATCCACAGCCATTCCTGCTGCGTCTGCAACTGCTCCCTCTGCCCCGGAATTTTGTGTTGTTTTGGGTGTAAATGCTGCTCCCCGTTTCCAGGAAGGTAAACACCCCTCCCTCGCCCTGCTTGGCCCCGCAGATATCAAAGTGCTTCTCAAAGCAGGGGGGAGATGTTGTTTCTGTTTTGCAGATGGGAGAGAGGAGTTGCAGAGGCTGCTGAGAAATCCATGGGAATCTGCTCGCTTGGAGGGTGCTTGTGGTTTTTCTTCAGGACACTTAGTGGCTTCCTTTAGTGTTGGGCAATGACAGGACTGGCATGAGGGATATTTTTGCTCCCCTTTTTCTGGGCTGACCACACAGCAGACAGTGAGCAAAACCCCACCAGCACCACGCTGGTCGTGTTGTCCCCAGAGGAGAGCCTGGCCCAGATTTGCCCCCAAGTTCCCCAGTTTGTGGCTGATTTAAAACAAAAAAAAAAAAAAGAAGCAAAAAGAAAAAAAATACAGAAAAAAAAAATCAAAACTGTGTTTTCAGCACAGTTGGCGCCTCAGCCACTGAGGTTGCTGTGCTTTCAAGGGAGGCAGCCCCAGCACTGGTGCCTGGGAGGAATTGGGGGGGCGAGAACTCTTGTGTGGTGCCTTTGATGTTGGAGGCATTTACCCGCGTTACCCGGGGAGAAACTCGAGTGCTTTTCATGTCTGGTGGTGAGGGAGGCAGAGAGCCAGGAGGGATCTGCTTTGTGAGACCTTTTCGAAGGGAATTGAGCAGGACTTTTCAGAAGTTGGGGGGAGGCTCTCTGAGGCAGCAGCTGAAATAGGTGCTGAAGCATCCTTGGCTCTCGCGGGCGCTGGGCAGAGTGAATTGTCCTCCTCATCATCCTTGGCTGAGTAAGTCTCTGCTTGAGCTCTCCCTAGCCTCGGGGAGTAAAAAGCTGTGGCAAGGGCTGTGCTGGGTCTCCACAGCCATGCCAGTGGGGATTTGTGGAGTGGGGAAGCTGAGCGTGGCCCTGTGATGAGTACATGGGGGTTTGAAGGGTAAGGAGGGGGAAAAGAGAACAGTGGCTTAGCAGGGGGAAAATACCAGGGACGTGATGCAGGCACTGTCACAGGGGAGTGATTTGTCAGGGCCTGTGCTGAGGGAGGAGGCAGAGCCGGCTCTGCCACCCCTGTGGGATGGGATGTGCTGGGCTGAGCCTCTGCACCACAGCCAGAGCAGGCAGAGAGTGGGACAGGGCAGTCACAGAGGCTGGTGTACCAGAGGCTGGTGAAATGGCGTGGCAGCAGCCCTGACATGATCCAGGGCGTGGGGGCTCCCTGGGGTGTCAGCTCCCAGCAGGATGGGACCCCAGTGCAGATGGGCTGTCCTCACCCAGCTCCCACAGCCCTGTGCTGAAAAGGGCCCTGGCTGCTGGCAGTGCCAGGCAAGGGGAGGGTGCTGCCTCTGGTGGGCTCCGTGCTGAGCCTGTGAGCCCTGGCCCAGCCGGAGGGGCCAGATGGGGTTTGCATTGTGCAGGTGGTGGGAAGGGGCTGCCACAGCCTCCCCAGCCTGGCAGATGTGTGGCTGTGAGGGCTCTGCGGGCTGCACTGGAGATGCTCTCACGTTACTTTTGGCACATGCGTTGCTGTGACATCGCGGGGAGTGTGTCTGGTGACGTAAGGGAGGGCTGGCAGCCCGGGGTAGTCCTTGGTTTCTGCTCTGGAAGTTGGCTGTGAGCTGATGTGGAAAAGGAACTGCTGGTGTTTGATGGCCCCTTGTCCTGATGAACGCTGGGGAAAACCTCGTGAGTGCCCTTGTGTGCTCTGGTGGGTTCAGGGCTCCCGTCCCCAGCCCTTTTCCGTGGCTCTCAGTGCCTGTGTGGGAAGTGCTCTCCCCTCCTCTCGCCCATCCTGCCCCAGCACTCGAGCAGCCCCCAAACCTGAGCTGCAGCCCATGCCCAGGGCAACATCTCCTGTGCACTGTGGGGTGCACTGGGATCACCCAGAGCCCTGGGGACACCCCAGACCCCCAAAAAGGGCAGGGGTGTGGAGAAGCCACATGGATGGGGACACTGTGAGGGTGGGGATGCCACAAGGCTGGGGACACCAAAGGGATGATAGCACTCCGGGGATGTGGATGCCATGGGGATGGGGACAGCATTGCGGGGGAGGGCTGTGGTGCAGCCCTGGAGCTCTGCAAACTGGCCCAGTTCCGAGTCTCACTTTTTTTTTTTCACCTTTCTTTTCCTTTTTTTTTTTTTAATAACTTGAACGGCCCCTCTGCATCCTTGTCTCACTGCTGCCGATGGCTGTTTGCCCAGTGACAGTGACACGGATATTTAGGTGACACAGTGGGACCCCTGGACTTGCCAAGCACAAGAGGTTTTCCCTCTTGCCTTAGTCTGGCAGAGTTTGGGGGTGCTGGGCACGGCAGCCCAAGCTGGGCCAGTGTGAACCCCCAGGAGTTGCTCTTTCCCCCTGTATCCCCCTGTCAAACAGCCCTTGGAAGCAGCCGGGGCTGCAGGAAAGGCTTCACGCCGGAGGATTTCAGGCTGGGCTTTTTATATCCATCCCAGTGTGACCACACTTCATTTAGGGAAGGAGCATCCGGGATGGATCTGGGCTGACATATTCAGGGCTGAGACTATCTCGGCTCTGCCAGAGCAGATCAGGGCCAGGGGAGCAGCTGGGATCCAATGGTGACTTCCAGCATGCACCAAGCTCTTCATGTAGGATTTCTTGGAGATCTCATAGGTGTTGTGTCCATCCTCCTGTAAACAGCAGGTCATTCCATCTGTCCCCAAACTCCCTCTTTGGAACCAAGGATACCCAGCTGTCCATGAGCTGAGCAACCCCGTGCCCTGCACAGCGCACTGGGCTCGCTGCTGCTGCTTTCCAGGGTCAGCTTGCAGGAACACAGAGCAGAGGAGTCCAGGAACAGCCTCCCACAGCGCCAGGCAAGTTTTGGGTTAAAGTTGCTTAATTTTATTGAATTCCTGCTGCTGCGGGTGGTGGGTGCGGCGGAGGGAGCAGACTGGTGGTGCAGCTCTGGGGTGGGAGGGGATTTTACGCTGCTGTTGGATGTGTGCTGGCTGAGAGTCCTGGGTTTCCTGGTGCTAATGAGTGTTGGGTGGTTGGGCTGAATTCCCCTGGGAGATCAGTGAGCCAGGCAATGGGGCATTTGTGTGTGTGCAGGCAACACTGGGCTGAGCTTTGGTTTTGAGACAAGGTAAAAATGCAAAAAAGCAAGAATTGCGATTATGTGTGAACCCCTAAGCGCTGCTGCCTTGTCCAGGTGTGGTTCCAGATTGTAGGATACAGCATCCAGGAGGATACAGCTGTCCAGGGTGTGTGCCCTGCTGTAAGGGCATCCTGAGTGCAGATAAGGACACGTCACGACAGATAAAATAAGTTTGGAAGTCACAGAGGACTGCGATAGAGCTGTGACCTCTCCCATGCTGTTGTAGTTGCCATCCATGATTTCCCATGTCGAGATCAGAACCCCTGTGTGGCTGTGGGGCTCATGGGTAGCTCCGTGGTGGTGTTTGGATGTGTTTGACCCCACAGCCCCTCAGCACGTACCCTCTCACCGGGGTGTGCTGCCCGTGGCCCGAGGTATGCACATGTGGCAGGGTCTGATGGCTCGGTGGCCAATAACCCGGCAGCAGCGGTTCCTGGACGCCTCTCCACGGGGAATCCAGACTTCCCTTCCCTGAGCACGCTGGAATTTTTATCGCCTGTGGTTTTAAATGCTGTGATTTCCTTATGGCCCCGACGCCGCATGCAGCCATGTGGAAGCTGTGCTGGGGCTGGGTGAAACTCGGGCTGGAGCTGCTGCTCCTTGGGTAACGTGGCTGAGCTTTGCTGCAGTACAGGGGAAAGGCTGGGAAAGGGAAGGGAAGGCTGGCTCTCCTGGGGTTGAGCCTGCTGGGTGCTGTGATCTTATGGCTGAATTCAGCTGCGCTTTATTTCATTTATCCCCAAAATTTGTCAGGCTTTGTGGAGTAGAGTACAGTAAAGCGACCTGATTTGTTAAAAAATAATCATCAAAATGGGAGTAAAAGAGTTAATCTTGCAAATACAGCTCAGTGGCATCCTAGGCGTGCCTGTCCAAAAATCAGGATGGGAGTGGGCATGTGGCATTTCGAGGTAACAGGGTAGAGGGGCCAGGCTGGCAAACCCCACTTGCCACAGGGGCGCAGCTGTGACTCGGGCAGGAACGTGGCACTGCGGGATGTGTGCCCGGCTGGCAGCTGGGAGGTGAAGGCTCATCCACATCTAGCGGGTGTGAGCACTGTCTGCTTCCCAGCAGCACCCCTGGCTTTGTTCCCTGGGGTCCCCATCCTTGTGGGGACAAGGCAGAGTTCTGCATTAATGCCCTGAAGATCGCTGCTGGCTCAATCCTTACCATCCCCAAAATACCAGGCGGTGCTGGGGTGCTCAGAGGTCCCTCCCTGTGCCACTGGTGATCGCTAGGAAGGGGTGCAGCCGGTGGGAAATCAGCTGTGGTGCTCTCTCCAGTCCCTACTAAATCCCCTGAAAACCCCTGCCCAGCCCTGGCTGCTCTAGGGGTGCTTTGGGGCCATCAGATTTTCCTAAAACATGCATGTCGCTGTGGTCGTGCTGCAGGGATGCTGCCTGGGTCCAGCCGCCTCCACCCACCTCTCCCTTCTAACAAACTTGTGGAAAAGTGATTTGCCTTTCTGTTTTCTGGCCCCTTCTCCAACTGAGACTGGGTTAACTCTTGCTGGAGATGCAAAACTCGCTGGAGGGGCCTGGCCAGGCAGGGCTGTAAAAGCCACATTTTCTTTGGGAATCGGATTAAGGCCCCTTTTTCCTCGTGCTGGGCGGATGCGGGTGACATGAAGTCTCTCTTTGTCCTGGATGGTATTTCTGGCCCAGCTGCAGTGGGTTAACCCTTTGTCATCCCCCACAGTCGTGGTGATGAATGGCCCTTTGCTAAGCAACAGGGACCTTTTCCTGGGGTGGAAGCGGGGGCACTGTGGGCTGTGTGCTCCCCCTGCACAGCTGGGGGATGAAGTGCAAAGCCTTGGTGCCTGGGTAGGGGACACATCTGTGGGACAGCGACCT
Source organism: Pachycephala philippinensis (assembly GCA_013397055.1). Lineage (NCBI taxonomy): Eukaryota > Metazoa > Chordata > Aves > Passeriformes > Pachycephala > Pachycephala philippinensis. The sequence continues at coordinate 56,378 of VWZT01015730.1, forward strand.
GCCCTAACGCTGCTTCCCGCTGCCTTTCCTTGCCATTTTTAGTCTCTCTTTGTTCCCCAGGATAAATGGACGGGACTTTGTGCCCCAGTCCTGCACTGGGACCAGAGGTGTCTCCATGCTGGGGCAGCCCCAGGCTGCCTGGGTGGCACAGAGGGACATGGGGGGGACAAGGAGGGGGCAAAAGTGCCAGTGAGAGCAGAGGCCAGGCCAGCTGGCGGAGCACGAGAGCTGCCTGTGTGCTTCTCAGAGGGCAGTGACCGTGTCAGTGGTGCTGCCCGGGCACCAGTGCCCAGCCTGGCACTGGGCTGGGGCCCGAGCATCCCTTTTCCAGAAGAGCTGGAGGGCTGCACAACCAGCCAGGAGCAGGGCAATGGCAGGCAGAGAGCACCCACAGGGATCCCAGGAGCCCTCAGCTCTGGTGCCCAGGATCCAAGGAGGTGTCTTGGTTTGGTGCTGGGCTCTGTGGCCAAGCAGGAATGGAGGTGATTTCATGGCCATGCCCTGGAGTCTGGTGGCTGTGGGCATCTCACACCCAGGACTTGGGTCTGTTTTACTTTGTTTCCCCTCTGTGCCGCATTGTTGCATCACCTCGGATTCATCCCCTGCTGCTCTGAGCCTTGGCTTGGCTTGCTTATTTACGTAAAAGCCAAATGGGAGCAGGGAACGTCCCTTTCTGGTGGCCTGGAAAAGCTGCCAGGGGCACGCAGTGCTGGCTCCCTGCAGCGCTGCTCCTGCGCCGTTATCAGGGAGCCTCCTGATAAGAGCAGAGCAGGGGTTTCCCCAGAGGCGGTCCTGGACTGTGTCAAAGTGGCATCAGGAGCTCCCCAGGCCTCCCAGCAGTGGGGGAGTGCAGCCCACAGGCTGAATTCTCCCCGTGTCCCTCTCCCTACTGAGTTTTAGGACGTGATCACCCCAAGGCTGGTGGGGGGGTGCCACCATCTCCCAGATCTGAGCCAGCAGCAGATGGGGACCGAGCGGGACTCGCTCACGGCGTCGGGAACTGCAGGGCAGCAACGCATTTCCCTCCCACCCGAGCTCCTCCTCCCCCCATCCTCCTGACCTTTTCCCATCAAAACACAAAGCACTATTATTCGGAGCAGGGCACCTCCATCCGAGGAGACAGCTGGCGCTGCAGCAGCTCGCTGGGGATGGGTTGCTATTAATTAAGCTGCAGGAGACAGCCCGGCAGCTTGAATGGAGTTTTCCCTCTTTTCAGGGTTAGGATGCCCTAAATTCTTTCTTCTTTACCTCCAAACAGCGTTTATAGGTTTAAAAGGGGCAGCAGACAAAGGATGGAGAAGGGCCCATTATGTGCAGCTTGTGGGGACGTGTATCCCTGCACGTGGCCTGCAGGGACCATTAGGACATCCCAGCACCTTCTCTGCAGCTTGGTTTGTACCCGGGGGGTGCTGTGACCCCCAGGGATGTCACTGCCTGGGCAGCACAGGAGCATCCCAGAGGAGGTGCCACTTTGGGGTGAAACAGTTTAAAACTACTTGAGCAAGTTTGGGGTGACTCAGGCAGTCGAATTTTTCACTCCCTGCTGTTCTCCCTTGCAAAGGGGATTTATTTTCACCAAACTCATCCTCTACCCCTGTTGCTGGGTCTGCTTGGACCGTGCAGAGGAGCAGAGGTGGTGGAGGAGGATGCTGGGGCTCTGGGAGGTGCCCTTTGGTGTGTGAGCTCTGTGTGGGCTCCATCTGCTCCCCTCTCTCCACAGGGCAGGATGTGGGGGTTTGGTGGAGTGGGGCTCTGGGATGCTGCTGGGGTGAGATGCAGAGAGTTTTGCTTTACCCCTTTTGGGGATAATTTGTCCTTTGTGATAATCTGTGGGGGTGTCTGGGGAGCAGATCATGCGCTTGAGGAGGAGGGGTGAGGATGGCTCCTAAGCAGCCGAAGGAGCCGAGTGTGTTTCCTTGGGCATGGCTGGGCTGTGCCATCTGCAGAGCTGGCCCAGGGATTGGAGCAGCAGCGTTTTGGTGCCAGGGCAGACCTGTCCCTGCTGAGCAAAACCTGTGCTCAGATCTGAGGCTGTGGCACTGCCTGGGAGATGCTGAGAGTGCTTTGTGTCTGTCCAAACCAGCATATCAGTGCCCATATCAGTGCTCCCTTCAAGGGAAAAGGAATTTGGGACAAATGGGGTTCTTTCTTGCTTTTCCCAAATATTTGTGACTGCGGAGTGCCTTCCTAGCAAAGCCCGTTCCCTTTTGGAAAATGTTGGATTGCTCAAGCACGGTGAGGACCCTCCTGCCTGCCCCGCTCAAGGGAGCAGGAGCTGCAGATCCTCTGCAGGAGGAATGTGCCAGAGGAAGGGAGGCTGCTGCAGAGACACTGCTGGGATGTGACACCGGGAAGCGAGGCACGGCCTCCCCAGGGAGCGGGTGACTCACGCCAAGGACGCGGTGCCAGCTGCGCGTGAGGGCTGTGACAGCGTGTGAAATCATTCCTTCCTTCCTTCCTGGAGAGCAGGAGTGGTCTGGAGATGTCCAGCTGGAGGAGACTCTTGGATTTTGGTGTGGTGGAAGCTGGGGCAGCCCTGGGTGTGGTGTGGGTGCAGCAGGACAGCCACGGCGCAGTGATGCTGGAGAGTCTGGGTCCTGCTCCTGGCCAGGGCGTGGAGGGGTGGCTGGTGGTTGCTCCCTGTGCTGGTCAGGATGTCCCTGAGCTCTGGAGGGCTCTGGATGCTCCTGGCAGTGCCTGCACCCCATGTTAGTGCTGCTCCACTGCCTTCTCTCTCTCCAGGGAGATTTAAGCCACCAAAAAGCTGCTTTCATGAAGGACCTGCTGGGGTACCTGCAGAGGTGTGTCTGACATGGCTGCTCAGAGGAGCTGTTCAGTGCCAGAAACCAGGCAGCTTAAAAGAAAAAAAACAGCATCCTCTATCGACTTGGGAGTTCTGTACAGACAGAGGGGAGGAAGTGTCACTGATCTGTGGGTCTTCGAGATGTTCTGGGGTGTTACCCTGCACCCTGGGTGATAACACTTGCAGACCTGCACTCAGGCTCTTAAAAAAACTTTGGGGTTGGTTTTAGATGTTCCTGGCATTGGGGGATCCTTTCTGTTCCTGCTAGAGGTGATGGTGTCTCTTTCAGTGCTAAAAAAAATTAAATTTTGGTCTTGTGATGTGCAAGCTCTTGTCCTTTTCTCGGTCATGCTGCTTTCCACTGGGTTTGCTGGTGCTTCACCAAGGTCCTCATTTCATTCTGCTATTGATCTGAGATTATAAATATAGCTGGCAGAACTTCCATCTGTCTATCAAAGTCACCGGGGGCTGGCAGGTAGTCAGCATTGCAGCAATATTGAAAGACTAAAAATTATTTCCTAAGCCCTAATGGTGCACTTTTAACTGGGGATTGCTGAGGTGCAGTAAAATTGGAAATGTCCCTTCAGCATTGCTGTGAGAGAACATCCTGCTCGTGCTGCCTGTGCCCGAGGGATTTGATGTTTTCTTAAGAGCTGGGCAGCTCGGGATGAAGTGAGTTTGTTGGCAGGTCTGCCCACAGGCTGGATAGGGCTGGTGAAGCTGCCTTCACTTGCAGAGTTTGGGCACAGAGGAGGGCTACAGTGCTCCTGGGGGACAGCCCCACTGCTGGCCTGTTCTCTGCTGCAAAGGACAGTGGTTGGGATGGTCCCCAAAACTCAGGGACTGTTGAAACCCTCCCTGCTGTCTCCCTGAGCATCAGTGCTGGATCATCTTCTCTAGAGAGCCCTACCAGCCCTGCACGGTGTGGCTGTGACCTGGGGACCTGCTTTCACTGCAAGGATGTCCCATAAAGCAGTACAGACTGGATTGTGTAAGCCAGGCAGGAATCTTCTTTAACATTTCAGATTAGTTGCAAGACTAAAAGCTGGATCTGTAGTTAGTTCAAATCCCTTGGTACAACTTACAACAGCAATAGGCCTCTTTAGAATTGCTCCTAACGCTGATTATTAGTTTTTTCTAAGAGAAGAACAATGAGTTTGCGATTTTAAAACCCTTAATTAGGGGATTTGGATCCAGTTCTTGGCTCTGCTGTAAGATTTCTGTGTGACCCTGGGCGAGTCACTTAATCCCTCTCGAGTTCATCTGTGCTGAAGGGGTAAAGCTGCTTCCTTCCTCTGCCTGTGGCTCCTGCCTGTGCTCAGAGCCAGAAATGAGCAGTGGCAGAAGAACGGCAGGGCCCCGTTCCCCTTGCAGGAATGGAGATGCTCCGGTAAGAACAAATCCCAGAGGTGGCTGTTTGTCACTCTGTGAGTGCTTCCTCTGTGCAAACACCCCAAAGTCACCGAGAGCTAACACCCCAAAGTCACCAAGAGCCATCCTGGGGGCCAGCAGTGCTACCAAAGCCCTGCTGCACTTGCTGTGAGGCCAAGGAGGACACTTCGTTGTCCTTCTGAGCTGCTCGCTCACCACCTGTTGCTCCTGTGAAGGATAAGAGTTGAAACAAAATATTTTCTGTTAATTAATCTGGGAAACAACTTGCACACAGTGTTGAGTTTCCAGTGTGCTCTATTTTTTTCCCTGAGGGTGGCGAGGTCCTGGCAGGGGGTGTCCAGAGAAGCTGTGGCTGCCACATCCCTGGAAGTGTCCAAGGCCAGGTTGGACCTGGTCTAGGGGAAGGTGTCCCTGCCCATGATTGGAATTAGGTGATCTTTAAGGTCCCTTCCAACCAAACCGGTCTGTGATTCTGTGAAATGTCATTGCAGAGCTTCAGTGACCACGGGGAGAACTTTTCTATGGTTATTTTTGTTCCTTCACAGGCAAGACTAAAGTATGCCCATGATTTCAATCTGAAAAAATTAACTCCGAGGAGCCAGGAGTTGGTTCACGTGGCTGAGTGCTCTGTGCTCACCCATTTGCTGATCTCGGTTTGGGCACGTGAAGCCTGTGCTGATGTTTAACTCCTGCACAGCCCCGATGTGGCCAACTGATCGGCAGGCACAGGAAGAGCACATCACATCTGCAGAGCCCACACACACCTGAGATCCTCCCTTTACTCTTTGTGCACCCACAGCACCTAAGTGAGCCGGGCACAGCCTTTTCCTGCCTTTCTCCAGCTAAAACAAGGCTGGAGTGACTTGCAAACAGACCCAGCTGCTACTCAGGCAAGCCCAGTTTGGCATCTAGCATTGGATTTTCTTGGAGATTAGAGAGATTAAAACACTAATGCCCATTGATAGGGGTTAAAGCTTTAATAAGTCATAAAAAGTGGTGTAATCCGGCAGAAAGCTGCACGCAGCTGCAGCGTAAGCAGATTGAGGCTGGGTTTCCTGCCTGGGTGCTGGGTGAAGGTTTCTCAGAAATTTGTGGTACTTGCTGAGGTGGGGGGATGTGGGTCTTGCCCCCCCTGAGCACCCATCGTTTTCAGAGCAGCCTGTGCCAGCCTTGCTGGGCATCACGGGAGGGGTGCTGCCAGCCCAGCAGGGTGGGGAGGGGTGCTGCCAGCCTGGTGTGGGGTGGCTGTGCTGGGTGGAGGAAGATCTGCCACTGCTGGTGGTCCGGAAATGGAGAGGGAAGGTGATAGCCATGCCAGAACCACAAGCAGGAGGCAGGGCAGGGGCAGCTGTGGTGCCACGGGCACAGGTGGCAGGGCTGGCTTCAAGTGCAGGAGTGTGGCACAGGCTGGTGATGCTGGAAACTGCTCAAAAAGGAAGTACAAGCCTGCTAGCCCTGGGCTTGCTGGCGGTGCAGGGTCTGTTCGTGGGAAATGGAGTCCTCTGGGTGTTGAAGATTGCTGATGTGCACATCTGTCTTAACCCTTTCATCACCTGCAGGCCTTTCTCTGGGAGTGCAAGTCTGGGAATTGCAGGAAAAAAGTCCTGAGGTCACAGGGTAGGTCAAAGTAGTAATGTGTCAGACCCAGGAGCCCAAAAGAGGGAGGTTGGCTCCATCCTGGCTGTGACAGGAGGGGGTCCCACCACCACTGCTGGACATCACAGAGGGGACTTCACCCCACACCAGGGGGTGTGTTGGAGGGACATGGCAGCTTCCCTCCCGTGGCAGGCACTTCCCTCCTCTGGTAGGAAAGGGGTGGTGGGGACACTCTGGGATCAAGGTATAAGGCAGGAAGGACTTGTGGAGACAGCTAATATCTTCATTCAGCTTCACTGACATCATTTGAGAGAGCAGCCGTGCCCCTGGGGGTAGGTTGACATCTTGTCCTGGCAGATGTGAAATGCAGCCCAGACATCTCCAACCAGCTGCAGAGCAAAGTGAGCCCATGCTTCCAGCGCTCACACCCGCCCAGCGCTGCTTTGGGGCTCTGCTGGAGAATTTCGGGATGCCAGGAAGCAAAAGGCTTCCCTGGGCTCGGGGACGGGGATGTGGATGAGACCCTTGTCCCTGGAGCACTGGGTGAACTGGGCTCCTCTTGGACTGGGGCTGCCCCGTTCGTCCCAGCTTCTTTCCCGTGGAAGTTTCCCCCTGCGCCG
>VWZT01015730.1:63073-85112 GCA_013397055.1 Pachycephala philippinensis
GGAAGCGCTGTTTTGGGGTGAATTATGGTGGGGAAGGGCCTGAGAGCGCGGCGGGTGGGTGCCGCGGTTCCCACGGAGGGCAGCGGGGCGCGATGTGGGGGTTCCCGGCCGGGGCAGGGGGTCCCCGGGCACGGGCACCGGGTGCTGGGGGGGCTCGGCCCCCGGCCCCCTTCTGCTGCCGCTGTGCTCCTTACAAGAGGGGCCGCGGCTCCGCACCGCCGGGCCGCGCTGCCGGCATTGTCCGGGATCATTAGAGATCAATAGAGATCGATAGATCAGCCCCTGCCCTGCCTGGGGGGCACCTCCCGGTCCCCTGCCCTGTCCCCGTGGGTGCCCCCCTGTCCCCTGCCCTGNGGAAAGAAAGAAAACAACGAAAAAACAAACAAAGAAATTAAATTAAAATCCATACCACCCTACCCATAAAAGAACAAAACCGAGCGAAAAAAAAATTTTAAAAGGGGGGGAAAAAATAGAAAAAAAAAAAGAAAAGGAAAGCTGAAGTGCAACCCCCAGGATGTGAATCCCTCTGGCTCGCTCCTTTATTTGCCGTAGCTGCATTCAGTGCCTCGTGGGACGCGGGCATCAGCCCGGAGCGCGGCTCGGCAGCCCTGGGCACACTCAGCCGTGCCCGGTGCCCATTCCTGGGGCTTGGCCGGGCTCGTTCCTTCTGCAGTGTTGTCTGGACAAGCTGAGTGTGGGGAGCGCTGCCCGGCTCTTTGTTTTCACAGCACAGAGCTCTGCAGAGCAGTGGTGACAGGAATGAAGGGTGCTTTCTCTCGGCTGGGGGCTGGGGAGGGTCCCCGTGTCCCTCCTGTGCTGCGTGACCATTGTCCAGGGTGGGTGGACAGGGGTGGGAGTGAATCCCACCCTCAGAGCCCCCATGGAATCAGTTTTGGGGGTGTCCTTGGACCCTCCTGGGCACGGGCACCCTGAGCCTGTCTGCGGGGAGCAAGGGCTGTGCTGGCCACTGGCATGGGCTACACGGGGCCAGCTGATGGAGCAGCTTCTGCTGGGATCTCTGTGCAGGAAGGTTCCTCTCCATGGGGCGTTCCCAGCGAGGGAGGGCTGCTCTGGGGTCAGCCTTGCTCCAGCTCTGGGGGAAGCTCCTTACAGACGGAGGTCAGTGGGGCTGCATGGCCAGAGACCTCTGCATGCCCGAGCCAAGACTTGGGGTTGTTTGTGATCATCTCCTTTTTAAGTACAGAGATCAGCCCAACAACTCTTTGCAGGTTTTTGTAAGTGGTTCAGAGCTGCTGTCTCACATGGCTGGAGAAATGAGAGTGTTGGACTATGGGTTGTGCTGCCAGGGCTACACGTGTCCGACCGGGGCAGGGTGGTGGTCAGCCTGGTGGTCAGCCTCACGCCACATCCGGGCCAGCACAGGCGCTGGCGATGGAGCCACGGGCGGCACTTTGAGGTTGTGGAGCTGGCACCACAGCTTGACCCCTGGCATGGGCTCCTACATCCCAGCCCAGACACGCTGGTGACCAGAGCCTGCAGCAGCCGGAGGGTTGAAGACGGGAAGGGAAGCAGCAATGGGGAGCCCTGAAGCATCCCTCTTTTGTAAATAAAAGAGGCAGGAGGGCTGAGCTGCAGAGGGCAGGGGCTGCTGGGCTTCCGGAGCGGGAGGGGAAGCACACAGCGAGTGAGGACGGAAGCGCACGTGGCTGGCGGGGACAGCCCGACCCACACGTGATGCGTGCCCATGGCTTGTGGCTCAGGGCTGTGGCCCCGACTGGTTGCCTGTGGAAGCTCTCACACCACAGCAGGAATCGCTGCCTCCTTTTTTTTAAACTCTGCAATGGGTTTATTTCCCACCTGAGTAAAAGGCTTCAAGCCTGGAGCATCTTGCGTGCTCAGGAGGCACCTGGCCACCTCTCTGGCAGCTCTTGGGTGGATTTGGTCTGATGAAGAGGAGTTAAGCATACTCTGCTATTTCTGCGTCGTGTTTGTTGGCACCCAGGTGGAAATGCAAGCTGAGAAGGAAACATAACTGGTTGGTAGGTGGGCCTGGGCTGGCGGCCAGCCTGAAACTGTAGCCTGATGCCCAGGGATGCGAGGGACAGACTCCAGCTTGGGCCTGGCAGTGCCAGCCAGGTGCTGGTGATTGCAGCTGAATAGGAACGTCCCTTGGTTACAGTTTGGTGCTGCAGGGTCTGAGGCACTGGCTCTGTGCCAGGCTGAGCCACCCCAGCTTTGGAGTGAGCTGTGCCTCACATTCCCTGGCACCCACACGTCCAGCAGGGACCTGCCACATCCAGCACCAGGGGATCCCGTGCTGGCAGTGACTGGGCAGCTGATAAAACCGGCAGTGCCTGGCCCATGCTGGGATTGCATCCAGTCCTGGCTTTGCTGACTCCATCCCTCCCGACTCCTGCTGTCCCCTCAGAAGGGACAGGCTCTGCCACCTCCTCAATCCGCAGGTTGGATCTGTTTCCATGGCCTATGGGCACCGGCTCAGCGTGCCGAGGGGAGAGGCCCTGCCAGCTGTCCTTAACCAGGAGCTGGAGATTCACTCTTTAGAGCTAAAAATGTCTCTGTGACACCTTACAGGCACGATTCTCCAAGAGAGCTGCTCCCAAAAATCGAAACGTTAGGTGGTCCACACTTCCCCCTTGAAAACATCCATGAGTACTCAGCTGCCCAGGCTGTGCTTTCCCACCCTGATACACCACTGTTCACTGCTCTGAACCTCCTGTCTGTGTTTGCATGAACCCATCCCACAAATCTGGGAGCCTGTGGTATTTCCAGTGGCTGTTGTGTGGAGTGAAGGGGAGTTATCCACAGTGTCCTGGTCTTCTGCGTGCTTGTAGCTCTGCTGCAGGTTGCAGCATCATCGAAAGGTGGCCAGTGCTTCGTGTTCCTGGCATCCAAGGGGTGTTTCTTGGCTTTACTCCCCAGACATTGCCATTTTGCCGTTGATTGTGTGTGCCTCCATGGAATGTGCAATGGTTTGGATCTGTTCTCAGGTGGCCATGGCAGAGGTGCAGCCTCCTGCCCTCTCTCTGCTTGCTCTGTGCAGCCGCTGAGCACCAGGTCTGTGACCAGCCCCTCTCCAGATCATCTCTGCTCTCCCAGATCACCAGCAGAGCACAGAGCTGCTGGGTCTAGCCAGGACCTGGGGTGGGTGAGACATTCCCAGTTCAGCCCCTGCAAGGGTTCTTTAACTTTGGTGTGTCTGCAGTGAAGCCCCAGTCTCCTGCAGATCCTATCCCAGCTCCTCAGCCCCTGGGTTTGGGATTTTTGGGGAGCCCATGGCTGTCCTTGCCCGCCCTGCCCGCAGTGTCCCGGGCTGTGGCAGCCTCGTGGCACCAGCTCAGCGTGTCCAGCAGCCCCTGGCCAAGCCCATCCCACAGCACACGGCCTCCAGCTGGCTGCAGGAGCAGGAGGGTCCCCGGGGGGCTCCCAGGGGCTTCCCTCCCTGCAGGGTGCCTTTCATCTGCTGCTTCGCAGATGTTGGCTTTGGCTCGTGTCTGACATGCATCAATTACAGAGCAACAGCCCCGAGTCTTTGGCAAAATCAACTTTGGAGCAGCTGTCCTGACTCAGGCGTGCCCGAGCCAGAGCTCTGCTCGGTGCAGTGCTGCCCTGACCATCTCCACTTCTCCTGTGCCCACATGGACAGGGTTTCCCTGGCAGAGGAGGTCTAAATGTGGCACAAGCACTTGTTCCCATGTGCTTGATGTTTATCCAGGAACGCTTGAGTGGGAGAGAGCTGCAGGCTCTGAGCTCTCTGCCCCATCAGTAAAGCGATGTCCCCGTTGTGTGAGGGACAGCAGTTGGGTTTTGGTGACAATGGTGAATCACGTGAGGTCTGCTCCTGCTCTTGCCAGGGACTCGGTGGCAATCAGGGATTTCAGATAGCATTTGGTGTTTATTAACCCATCCCTCCTTGCAGTGCTCCAGAAGGGTGACACTGGCTCTGACAGCACCACAGGTTTGACACCGTCCCCTCAGAGAGCACAGCGGGTCAGACAAATGCAGGATGTGCCCATGCTGCATCCCAGGCACCCACTGCTCTGCTCCCGTTTATCTCTAGGATCTTTCTGTTGTAGACAAGTGACTCCTGGGAGTGCTCCCTGCCACCCACCCCAGCATCCCTGTGTGCCACCGAGTGCTCCTGTGGTTTGGCTGCACCCTCCTTCTGCTGGCACAAACCCCTCGGAGCCGAGTGTGACACTGGAGTTTTTGCTGAGAAAAGACCAGTTCAGTGCTGGGAAGCTGAAACAAAAATTGCATGTTTGAGTTGTGGCATTTCCCTTGGGAGTTTGCTGCTGCTGCTGGGGCAGTGGGGGCTTTGCATCCCTGCTGTGCTGCAGACACTCCTAGCTGCAATATACTGATTTTTATTGTATTTTTCCCCAGTCAGGACCCACGTGCTTTAAATCACCAGTTCCCTACAGAGCAGCTGAAGCACATGGGCTGCCCTGCCAGGGGTGCTGCTCTTCCTGTGGCTTTGGTCTGGCTGGAGCCTGGGGAACCCTGAGCCCTCCTTCTCCTCCTGAGGGCCACTGAGTGTCTGCTCCCCAAGCTGGGGACAGTTTGCCTGCACGTCCCCTGCCCAGGGACAGGCCAGCCCCTCTGCACGCTGCCAGCTGCTCCTTGGGGTGCTGGAGATGCTCCTGGCCTTTGTCAAGGGGAGGATGGCTTTCTGCTGTATTTAATTTCTTAATTTCTCTGCACTTTACCTGCCCCAGTTGTCCCAGTTTGCCTTCCCATCCTTGGGGCTGTCCCGTGCACGCATATTTTCCACATGATTTACTTGTCGTTTTGTTGGGTTTTTTTTAGTGTTATACAGGGATCTTTTTTCTACTTTTGGCCTTGCCATTTTGGAACGGGGCTGATTTGGGATTTGTGGTGAGGCCTCGGGCAGGCCAGGCTGGTTGATTTTGTGAGGGGCAGCGTGGCACTCGCAGTTCCAGTTCCAGCTGTGCAGTGTTCCTGGGAGGAGTGGGATGCTCTCAGAGGCAGTGCAGTTCCAGCTGTGCAGTGTTCCTGGGAGGAGTGGGATGCTCTCAGAGGCAGTGCAGTTCCAGCTGTGCAGTGTTCCTGGGAGGAGTGGGATGCTCTCAGAGGCAGTGCAGTTCCAGCTGTGCAGTGTTCCTGCTCCCAGTGGCAGTGCAGTTCCAGCTGTGCACTGTTCCTGGATGCTCCCATGAGTGTCAGACACAGCGTGTTTGCTCTCCAGCAGCTCCGTGAGTACAGCTCAGCTACACAGCCTAGGACTGAGGGTTGGAAAAAAGTGTTCAAAGTGATCCAACAGTCTTTGGGATTAGTTCTAGGTTTGTTTTTTCTTTATTTTATCTTTTTTTTTCTGCTTGGCCTATATGAAGCATGTGGAAGTGTGCTGTGCTTGCAGGAAGAGAGCGGTTCCGCCTCACAGACCCCAGCAGGGTCTGGTCTGACACAGCCAGAGGAGAAGGGTTGATGGGATTTTGTTTGGAGGAGCCCCTTTGGCCCAGCCACACTGCTACAGAGAGAGGGAGGGAGAAAAAAGCAGGCAGCACATCATCAAAGGTCGGGAATAACTGGGGTGAGACGAGCTGAGAGCTGTGTTGCCATCTGGAGGGGTGAGGTCTTCACAAATAACAATGTTTTCATTAATAATAATGAATGATTAAAAAATAATAAATAAGCATTGCAAAACACTGAGCAACAACAAAATGCTCACTTAGGCTGGTGGCTGCAGGCACCCAGGCACTGAGCAGCAGCAGCCTGGGGTGGGGAGGGCTCTTAGAAGTGTGTTTTCCTAAAACCTCCCTCTCTGCCAGGATCAGAGGAGCTGCTGCATGTGGCTGGTGCCTCCAGGAGCTTCAAGGGGACTGGGCTGACCTTGTGCATGCTCTGCCCTCGGGATATTTGCTGTATCCCTGTGGGTGATGTGGAGCAGCTGGGGCTGGCAGGGGACAAGGCTGCATCACCCCGGGGCACATGGGGCACTTTGTCCTTCCCGATTCTCCTGCCTGGTGCCTGGGGGAGTAGATAATTCCCTGGTTTTTCTTACAGAGCTGTTGGCTGAGGCAGTAGTTTTGCATTTGCTTCTTCTGAAGAACTTTGTTAGGCTGGAGCATCTTGCAGGGGAGACAGGCACCGTGTCTCTGAGGGAGGCTGAAGGGTTTGGGTTTCTGAGCAGATATGGACAGAATTAGAGCGAGATCACAGCATCTCTGTGGCTGCGTGGGTGTTGCCTGGCACAACCCCTCTTGATGCAAACGCGTTGGGTTTTCCACAAGCCAGGGCCGGCAGCCTCTGATCTGCGTCAGCTGGAGCTCGAGGAGGGCACGTGGCAGAGGATGCCAAGGACTCCCTGTGTCTGCAAAGCCACCCAGCTGCCCGCCAGAACGTGGCTGAGTTGTTCACACCAGCAGTCTGCACAGGGCTGTAATTCCAGTGGTGTGGAGGAGCAGGATGTGCAGGTCTGCCAGTCCCACAGCAGTGCCCGGGCACAGGGCTGCGGGGCTAAAAGCCTTTGTCACTCCCAGACGTGAGCCGAGGGCTTTCTGGGTGCTGGATGCTGCTCTGTGGCAGCAGATCAGCTGCTGTGGGACCTGGTGTGCTCACACCCCCACAGCAGCATCCCTTTGCTGTGGCGAGTTTGGTGGAGTGGGCAGGGATCGAGGTGAACACAGTAAAAGGAGAAAGGAAATCCAAAAGTTAATATAATTATTATGGAGAAAGATCCTACACTCCTCCTCCCTCCCATCCTGCTGGTACCCCGAGTCTCTACACGTGCTTTACTCCCGCTTTGGATGCAGCAGGCAGCTCCTGCGATTCCCTGGCAGGAGCAGCACCTCTGAGCACCCCGTGTTTGCTCCCGCAGGTCCCGAGGCCATTCCCAGCCACGCTCCCAGTCTCTACACATGCTTTACTCCTGCTTTGGATGCAGCAGGCAGCTCCTGCGATTCCCTGGCAGGAGCAGCACCTCTGAGCACCCCGTGTTTGCTCCCGCAGGTCCCGAGGCCATTCCCAGCCACGCTCCCGGCATGACGGACGCTCCGCGGGATGCCGGCCCCAAGCAGGCGGCGCCGGCGCGGCCGGACAAACCGGCTGCGGACTTCGGCTACGTGGGCATCGACGCCATCCTGGAGCAGCTGAGGAGGAAAGCCATGAAACAGGGCTTCGAGTTCAACATCATGGTTGTGGGTGAGTGGTTTCCTCGTGCCGGCTGCCTGCAGCGTGCTCAGCAGGGTGTTGTCATTGTCATTGTCCCACCACGATGTTTGTGCTCTTTGGAGTCTCCTCGGGATCAGCACTGGGGACTCTGCCCTGGCGGTCAGCAAACCCTGCTCCCGAGGAGCTGGCCTGAGTTCAGCTGGAGTTAAAGCTGTCAGTGTGATGTGGTTCATAGTCCTCATCCTCCTGCGTCTTGGGATGCATTATCCATGTGCACATCCCAGAGGGAAGCACCTCGAGAGGTGTCCTGGGAGTCCTGCTCTGCTTTGAGCAGTCAGAGCACATTAAGGGCTCAAGGGGCTGCACTGCTGCTGGTATCCCAGAGCCCTCAACCTTCCAGCCGTCTGGGTGAAATTCCTGTTCGTGAGTTTTTTTGGATTCAGGCAGCCTGGCTTCAAGTACCAGGGAAGAAAAGCCAAAAGCAGTGATTTACTGGTGGGAATAAAGACCAGCAGGAGGGGTTGGCATGGCTCAGTCATTTGGCTTGGGTGGCTCCTTTGGGGACCTGCAGATGAGAGTGTCCCAGGGAGTGTCCACATGCAAGGAGGGAGGGCTGGAGGGCTGAGTGCCCAAATCCTGCTGCCCACAAGCTCCTGTTCATGAGCTCTCCTGGGCTAATGACCCCTGGCTGCATCACTGCTGCTCTGCCTGCAGCTTCAGCTGGGGGGGTCGGGGATGCCCCCAAAAGCCAGGGATGGCACAGCCACTGAGCTGCAGAATGCTGGGTATACTGGAGAGCTGGGCAGACCCTGTGGGACACTGGCCAAGAAGCAAAAAGGGAAAAGAATTGAGGCTTTTCTGCTCTTTTCCAGCTATTAATGTCTGATGTGGTCCCATGGAGCCCCTTGTGTGAGCTGGGCTGTGCTCCCTGGGGCTGGGCTGGTCAGGCAGCAGCTCTCCCTGCCTGTGTCTCCCAGGGGAGCTGTGGGGCGATGAGGAGAGTAAATCCCAGGCAATGACTGGGTGATGGTGGCGTGGTGATGGGATCTCACCATCCCTTATCCTCCTGGGAGGAGCTGTGTGAGGCTACAGGTGATGCCTGTGGGATGTTCCACGGGGTATCCTGGGGCTCTGCCTGGGGTTGTGGAAGGGCCTGATCCAGAGTTTGCTACTTCTGTTAAAGATACCAGTGTGCTGTAGCTTTCCAGCAAGCTCTGGGGATGCTCTGCCTTTCCATTTTGGTGATTTCACTCCCTCTTCAGGGAAGGTTCCCCAGGCTGGGTGATCACAGCAAGGCTGGGCAGTGCACAACCAGTTCTTGGGAGGTGTTTTAACAACTCCAGCTCTTTGCTGCTGACAGAGGAATTGCTGCACTGGTCCTGGGAGCCTGCAAGCGAGATTGCTTGTGCTGAGCTCCCATTTCCCTGCCAGAGGAGGCTCCCATCCCTCTAGGAGCAGGCTCCCATCCCTCCAGGAGCAGGCTCCCATCCCTCCAGGAGCAGGCTCCCATCCCTCCAGGAGCAGGCTGTGCTGCCTCAGCCCCTCAGCTGTGTGCTGTGCAGGAGGGAGGGATGTTGGGGAGCGGCCGTGCCTTGGCAGCGCTGTGTGTGGTATGAAGGCCCATGCCTGGAAAACATTGTTCTGCCCTTGGCAGGCGCTGGGCTGGCTGTTTGCAGGCTGGGAATTCGGGGCAGCATAAACAAGTCGAGCTCTGGCCCTCCTGGAAGACGCGGGAGGGATGCGGGAGGAGCAGCAGCACCTCGGGGAAGGGGCAGCAGCCAGCCTTCATCCTGCTGGGCTTCCCCAGGGATGGGTTTAGCTCTGTAATTCCCATCCAGCCTAAGCTGCTCCTTGAGTTGAAGTTGTTCTAATCTCTGTCTTACAGGCAGGAGATGAGCAGGGAGGAAGGAGGTGATTTGTCCTGCAGGGGAGGTGGGATCTGAGCGTCGCTGCCATGCAGGGGTCACCCCACACCATGTCCCTGTGGTGGGGCTTTGTGAAAACCCTTTCCCCACTGTAGCAAGGTCCCTGTTCAAAACGGCTTCACAATCCCAGCCAGAGCTCTGAGAGGGGGCTGTAGGCTGAGGTCAGCTTAGTCGCTTGTCTTCTAAAGTTGCAGAGATGAAGAAAAACGTCTAAACTTTAAAAAATCCCAACCCCAAAGCACATCTTTTGCATTCAGTTTTCAGTGCAAAGCAGCTGGAAGGAGAGCAGAGGTGGCCAGGCTCAGCTGTGTTTTCCCTGCTGGGTTTCAGTTCTGGGAAAGGCAGTGGGCTGCAAACTCAGGCTGTTGGAAGGGGCCCTGCACTGTCCTCAGCTGCCTGTGGCTGTGGTGCCAGTGGGACATCACATCCTGGCTGCTGGTGCCTCACCTCTGGTCCCTTTCCAGGCAGTGCAGCTCCAGCAGCTTGGATGGACACGAATGCAGAGAGCCACTGCCTGGAGCTCTGGCAGTGTGTCAGTGTCACCCTGACATCTCCTGTCCCAGTGTGTCACCCTGGCATCTCCTGTCCCCAGTGTGTCACCCTGATTTCTCCTGTCCCCAGTGTGTCACCCTGGCATCTCCTGTCCCCAGTGTGTCGCCCTGATTTCTCCTCTCCCCAGGTGCTCCATTTCATGGTGAGCCGTGGTGCAGTGAGAGCTCTGGTTTGGCTCTGCATGCCCAGCTCCAGACCTGTTTGTGCCTGGCCCTGTGTTTTCAGGCAGCAGAGGACTGGGAGCACTGCCCCCCAGCCTGATCCGTGTGTTTCTTAGAGCCCAGCAGTGACAGTGGCTGTCAGAGAGTGTTCCTGTGCTGGATTACAGCCATTGGTGATGTTGCAAACTCAGCTCTAAAATTACTGTAATCAGGGAGTGGTGTGGTGCCAGGAGGTGATGCCCAGTGCTGGTTGGCCCTGCTGTTGGTTTTGGCAGCCTGGATGAGCCAGGACCCTGCAGGATGTGGGTGAAACCCTTGCTGACTCTGCTTAGGCACACTCTGTGGGACAAGGGACACGCTGGTGGCAATGCCACGGTCACTGCAATATGTCTTGGCAGAACGGGGCCAGTGGGGTCACCATGGTATGTGCAGAGGGCACAGAACATCTGCTCCCTGGGTTCTGAGGAGTTAATTCTGTTTTCTTTGCTCTGGAAAAATTGTTCTCCAAGCTCGTGGGACAGCTGTTCCTGGAGAGTCAGGAGCTGCTGGTGTCCTTTCCGCACAGATCAGCATCAGCTCTGGGATATGAAGCATAAAAATGCTTCTCTAAAAGATGTTTTTCTAAAGTCGTGGAATCTCGTGTGCTTCCTGGGGCGTTGTTTGTGGGATTCAGAGACTCTCCTGGCGTGGACCTGTGTGTGTGCAGCCAGCTGGGCCGATTGCAGCAGCCAGTCTGTCAGGGAAGCAGCAGCAGATGCAGCAGGGCTGAGGTTTTAAGATTGTTGCTGCTGTCAGTCCTGTCCAGATAAAGGCTTGCCAAGCTGCTCCGAAGCCTTCCCTGTGGAGCTGGACAGAGGACACTGCAGGCACAGCTGGGATGCTTCTTCCTGGGGTTCCCTAGTCCCCGTGCCCTGCTGAGCATCCCTGCAGCCCTTCAAAAATCCCCAGCACTCTGTGCCTGTCCTCGGGGCTGCTGGGATTTTGCCTGGATGCAGGGAACCTGCTGCTTTGGAGCCAGGCAGGGGCTTTGCTACCTGCAGCATCCTCCTGGCTGGGCTGGACTCGAGCTCCTTGGCTCCTTGCAGGGAAGCAGCTGCTCCTCGTCCCCCCGACAGGTCCAGCACAGGCTGAGTCTGTCAGCAGCCCCATCCCCTGGCCCCTGAGAGCACAGCCCGGAAACGAGGGAGTGCTGACTCTGGGTTATCCTGCTCTCTTCCAGGTCAGAGTGGCTTGGGGAAATCCACGTTAATCAACACCCTCTTCAAGTCCAAGATCAGCCGGAAATCTGTACAGCCAACTTCTGAGGAGCGGATCCCCAAGACCATTGAAATCAAATCCATCACTCACGGTGAGGCTCTGCAGGTCCCACCTGCTGCTCTGCCTTGTGTCTCTGGGGACTCAGGAGGGTTGTGGACCTCCATAAACCTCTGCTCATCTCTCTGAATGGGCTTTCGCCATCCAGAGATGCTTGCAGGGCTGAGAAAACATCTGTTTTTTGTTTATTCATCGGCATTGAGTTAATCGTGTTGGAAGCGACCAGTGAGGTGGCCGTGGGGGTGGCATTTTAGGGTGGATATGGGGCTGGATCCCTTTGGAGGTTGGATTTGTGCTTGTGAGGAGCTGTGAAGGTGCATTTCTCCTCTGGGAGCAAGCTCCAGCTCTGCAGCTGATTTTGGGAGGGTGGGCTTGGCCAGAGCACCCATCAGCACTCGCCTCTTACACCAGCTTTCCTCTCTTTCAGAGATCGAGGAGAAGGGGGTTCGCATGAAGCTGACAGTCATCGACACCCCGGGCTTTGGGGACCACATCAACAACGAGAACTGGTGAGCTGCCACTCTGCCCTGGCACAGGGGAAGGCAGGAGAGCCCCAGCACATCCCGACCCCGTGCCCTGGCGCTGTGCCCCCCTGCTCTGTGGGCAGCAGGAAGGAGTTGTTGTGGTGGCAGCGCAGTGCCATGCTCCCTGGGACAGCCACAAACATCCTGCTGTTCCAGGCATGAGACAACCTTTGTTTGTGGCCGGGAGCAGCTGTGTGCCAGCAGGGCCAGTCCCCAGACCCTGCTTATGTGGCTCTGCAGGCTGAACCCTGCCCGGGATCCCTGGCACAGGGTCTGGCTCTGTGGGGTGGCCCCCTGGCCCATGGCAGGTACCTTGTCCCCACCACCAGCTGGGCTGGGCTCGTGGGCCTTGGTTCTGCTCGTGCCCCTGTGCCACGACACCGTGCAAGGGGCCAGGGCGTGCTCCCAGCCCTGTCCTGCTCCACAGCCAGCTCCAGGAGGAGAGAAGGGAGCACTTTTTAGGCACTTGCTTGTCTAAACCAGCCGGTCAATCCCCTCCTGCAGCACTGCACAGAGCTGCTAAGCAGTGAACACGTGAGCTTTGTGATTTATGAGATGCTGAGCGTCCCTGGCTCTGCTTCACCCATCCAGGCCAGGTGGAAGGGTTGGGGTGGCCCAGATCCCTCACAGCACCCCACCACCCCGTGTTCCTCTCTCCCTGCAGCTGGCAGCCCATCATGAAGTTCATCAATGACCAGTATGAGAAGTACCTGCAGGAGGAGATCAACATTAACCGGAAGAAGCGGATCCCCGACACGCGGGTGCACTGCTGTATTTATTTCATCCCAGCCACGGGCCACTCGTACGTACCCCGCTGTCCCTGCCACCCTCGGCCTTCCCCTGCCTGTGACCCATCAGGGCAGTTCTGCCTGGGACCCTCCCATGGTTTTTGGGACTTGAGGAAGCTATCGTTAGGGCTGTGTCCCCTGGAGCCCTTGCAATAACACAGCAGAGCTGCTGTACCCCAGAGAAATGCGGTGTTTCCTCTTCTGAGGGGCCATGAAATCCTCTCTGAGCTCCAGGGAGCTGCTGGCTTTGCTGTGGTCACCTGGCTTGCTCGACCAAGGATGGACCAGGTCTCAAATGGGATGGAGAGGCTACTTTTGCAAGCAGAACATTAATTTTTTCATCTTTGTCCCTGACAAAGACATTTTCCATTGTGCTTCCAAGGCAGCAAACACCTCACCCTGTAAGGGTATTTTGTAGGTTGTTTGACTAGTCTGCAAGAGGGATGCTGTTTATTCAGCCCAGAGTTCTCTGGCACTTCTCAAGTGACAACATCAAAAGGCCCAGATCTTGCTCTTTTTTTTTTTTTTTTCCCTCCTTTTCTGTTTTTTTTTTTTTCCCTCCTAGGCACACAGCCCACCCTGAAAATCTGGGGCACTTAAAATGTCTTGAAAAATGTGACTTAAAGTATCACAACATAAAACGAGGCCCGAGTTTCCTTTTGATTTGTGTCGATTCCTTCCACTTCTGGCTCTGTCTGCATTGGGGATGTTTTTGGGTCTGTTTTCAAAAGTAAGCTTAAGCCTCCAGCACTGTATTCACGTCAGCCTTTTCCACTTCCCCATGTGGAGATTTATTCCAATAGAAAAGACTTTGTTTTGCTTCTGTCAGTGGGTAGACCAAAAATGCATCCTTCACTGGAATAAAATGACTGCATGGGCCAGTTACGCCCCTCTTGTGTAACTGATCAGGAGCAGAGGGGCTGACGAAACATTTATGGTTGACTACAATAAAGCAGGGAAGGGTTCAAAGGGAGATGACATTTTTAGGCCAGTCTGACGTGTTGGTCCCGCTAATCTCAGCCCAGATCTTCAGCCCCTGCCTCGGCAGGTCTGACTTGCAGCATTGCTCCAGCTTTTCCTCACTGCTCTGGCTGTTTAACTCTTTAAAACCCCATCTGATGCTGGGGGGCTGCAGGAGGCGGGGGGCACAGCCTGTTTGGGGGTGCAGCAGGGATGTGGAGCCCCTCTGCCGCGTCCCCCGGCGGAGCCTCTCCAGCCGCGCTCTGGTTTCTCTCACCCCCGGCCAACAGCAATTGTGTGGATTTTCAGCTGCTTTTTTTCCTTCTCTCCAGCGAACATGTGTTTCCAATATCCGAGCGAGCCCGGCAGTTGGGGGCTGTTGTTGCTGAGCCCTGTGCTGATCCTCTTTCCCCACAGCCTGATAGCCTGGCTGGGGCTGTCCCCGCTGTCACCGGCTCAGCTGCCCCCTCCTGCCACCTGAGGGGCAAACCCCACAGGGAGGGGGAAATTGAGGGGAAATTTTGCTTCTCTGAGAGCTCCACCATGCTCCATCAGCATCCTGGGTGCTTGGTGCTGCCCTCCTGGGATGTGCTTGTGCAGGGTGTTTCTGCTGCCTTCACGGTGTGGCAGCCAAAGCAGAGGTGACTCGTGTCCATCTGTCCTTCCCTGGTGGTGTGGGTGGGTGTGACACAGGACTCCCTGGCACACGGATGTGGCAGGCAGCTGGGTTAAGCCTGAAAGGTCACTGGATGAGAGCTTGCTTTTTCCTAAATAAAAAGGAGTGAGGGATAAAAAAACCCCAAAGTTGACCAGGTGCAGAGATTCAGAGGTCAGAGCAGAGGATTGCTTTGTCTCTGTTTCAGTCTGGCCCTCCCATCCAGGCAGCTCCAGGGTTAATCAGCAGAGAAGTTTCTGCTGCACAAGGGAGCTCACAAGGGAGTTCAGGACAGGCTTTGCAGCCCATGCAGTTCACACACAGCCTGTAACACTCCCGTGGAACCGTGCCTGTGAGGGCTGAGGATGGTGCTGGCAGGGGCTTTCAGCTGCAGCTGCACGAGCCCGGCTCTGCCACCCAATAAATATCCCTGCTCTGACCCCTGCACAGCTCTGTCCAGCTCAGGAACAGCTCTGGAACTCTGCCTGGCCTCATCAGCACCTCTCCTGCCTCTACCAGGGCTGAGGGACTGCCACCCACTCCCTCTTTCCCCTCTGGCTGCCCCTCTCAGGTGCCCAGCAGCTCCCTGGAGCAGGTGATGGGGCTGGGCTGGGTCCTCACTGGTGTTTGCTTAACACACAGATCAGATTCCTGCTGTTAGTTTGATCTGGGGCACAACCAAAAGGAAATAACTCTGCAGCTGACTGTGGATTTTGATTCCTTTAATAGCATTTCAGGGGGACCAGCAGGAACAAGCCTGTGCTTAGATCCTGTCTGTGCACTGTGGCAGGAATAACGTGTGTCCTGGTCACCATCACGTGTGTCCTGGCCACCATCACACGTGCCCAACCCTGGCAAGGTGTGCCCAGCTGCACAGCTTTCCCTCAGCCCACAGCAAGAGGGGATGAGGGAACAACCAGCACTGGCTGGAGTGGCTGGAGCTCATCCTGCACCTCCTCCTCCAGCCCATCCACTCCCGTTAGAGCTCCTCCACCCCTCCCAGCAAAGCCCAGAGCGTGTGTGTGTCTAGTTATAAGTTAATAATATCAGGGACCATTTGGGGAAGGGGAGGAAAATAGATGTTTTTTTCTTGAGCCTTCCCTTCTCTTCTGTGATGTGCTTGGAGCAAATAGCACTCGTCATCACCTTAATCCAGGTGTTTTCCTTTGGTGTCTTCACATGAATGTGATGTGTAGCTACAGGCAGGCATTGTTCTTAGTGAAAAGGTGAACTTACTTTTACATAATTAAGGATTGGGAGGGGCAATACCCTAAGAACATATGGTTTGTGCTGCAGGGGAGTCCCTTGGTGCTCTCAGAGTGGTGCAGGGAGGTGACCTCCGTGGGTGAGGCACTTGCAGGAGCCCATGGGAGCAGAAAGTTCTGTCAGAGGTGCCTGGGTGCTGCTGGACACGGGCACTGTGCCTGGGTGGGTGCAGATGGACACGGTCACTGTGCCTGGGTGCAGATGGACATGGTCACTGTGCCTGGGTGGGTGCAGATGGACACGGTCACTGTGCCTGGGGGGTGCAGATGGACATGGTCACTGTGCCTGGGGGGTGCAGATGGACATGGTCACTGTGCCTGGGTGGGTGGGTGCTGCTGGACACAGCAGGGCTGTGGGCAGGCTCTGGCTCTGCCTCCTCCTCTCTGGCTCCCTGTGGCATCCTCGGCATCCTCCGGACGTGTGAGGGATCCAAGGGATCGGAACTGAGCTTTAAAAGTGTAGATTGAGCTGAAACTCCAATGTCTGCCTGATTGTGGATTCATCTGCACTCGCTCCATACGCATCCTGGTCTTTAAAGGGAAAGCTGATGAAAGAGGCAGGAACACAGGCTCAGTGGGGAAGGAGCTTTTAGAGGGGAAAAATTGTTTGGAAAATAGCAAAGAGAGAGGAGGGGAAAGAATTCTGCTGGGAAAGGAGCACAACTGCATTACTTCCTTGGAGGTCTGGGAAATACATTATGCAGAGCTCCAAACAATGTTTGCCAGCAGCAAGTCAGCTTAGATGTGTCCATGGGGGGTTCCTTGTGCTTTTTTCTATTCTTTTTTCCCTTTAATAGCCAAAATCTTTCTTTCCTGGGGCCCAGGGTGATCTGTGACCCTGTGTTTGTGTTAGGACCTCGTTTGTCCGTGCGCTAATGACGTGCCTGGGGCTGTGTGTGGTGTTGGTGTGTGGGGACAAGATCCACCTGGCACAGTCCTGATCCATCCCTGGGAGAGCAGTGGATTTGACCAGGGGAGGGTTCAGCTGGGTCACCAGTGCTGGCTGCACTGGGGCAGCCTCGAGCTGCTGTTTTCAGATCAGCTGGAGCTGAGTGGGTCTCCCTGGGGCTGAATGTCCCTTCCTTGGCACTGGGGCCAGGCAGAGGTGTCCCCATGGGGTGGGGACGCTGCCTGGTGGCTGCTGAGGAGCAGGATCAGTCCCTTCCCCTCTGCACTCCTGTGGGGTCCCTGAGCCCTTTGTAGGGCTCGACGAGGCCCTGGTGGGGTTTGGCTTGAGAGTGTTGGCAGTGGGTGCTCTCTTGGCCCTTCAGTGGGGGCTCATTTCAAACAGGCTCCTGTCTCAAAGGTGTTCCTGGACCCTGGGACCTCCAGGTTTCCTTTTCAAGGCAACACCTACTCAACTGTGCTGCATGTCCCCATCACCTCCAGAGCCACCAAGGGGGAACTGCAGCAATTGGAGGTGTCCCAGGGAGGGTTTTCTCCTGGTTTGGGACCCCCAGCAGATAAAACACCTTCAGGGAGGACTGAGGGGCAGGGGGGGATCACGGCCAGGTGCCCTCATTGGTGTCTGCAGGGCTGGGATGTTGAGCAGGGTGGCACTGGAGCTGTGTCTGTGCTGTCAGCTCGGGAGGGATTTCCCGAGGCGCTGATCACTGGGTTATGCAATTTCAGCAGCTTTCCTCTGCTGAGACTTTTGTTGTAGAGATTTTCTGACATTCTTGCCCTCTCTGGAACAAGCAGCATCTCTTCTGTGCTCTGAGAGCCCCTGGAGAATTTCCAGAGCTTTTTTTAATCCCAGCTGATGAATGTGAGAGGCAGCCCCAGCTTTTGCATAACCATGGACTGGTGCTCAGCACAGTGAGGAGTGTGAGCAGGAACGGTCACCTGTGGCCATTTCCGTGTTGTGCTGTCCCTGGATGGTCAGTGACAGCTTGGATGGAGCTGGAGCAGGTTTTGATTTGTACATGGCCCTGCAGCCAGCATTGCCCTACTCTCGTCCCAGCTCCACCAAGGACTCGAGTAGCTCTGGGCGAGTTCCCGCAGTCCTCTGCGGCCATGCAGAGATAAAAGCCCTCTGCCACTTCACGGGGCTTTGTGAGGGTTCACAGGCAATAGCGGGAGCTTTGAAAGGGAAATGTTTAAAGTGTTCTCAAACCCTCTATGGCTGTTGCGCTTTTAAGAAAATGTCTTTACTTGCCCTATCTGAAAGGAAGTGATTCCCTCTCTGTCTGCTCTTTGAATGCCCCTCTCCACCGGGGGATTGCAGCAGCCTCGGAGTGCAAATCCCCTCTTTCCTGCTGTTTTCCAGGCTCCGGCCGCTGGACATCGAGTTCATGAAGCGCCTGAGCAAAGTGGTCAACATCGTCCCGGTGATCGCCAAAGCCGACACGCTAACGCTGGAGGAGAGGGACTACTTCAAACAACGGGTGAGGGGCTGCTGCCTCTTCCCCAGGCTCCCACCCGTGGTACCCCATCCCCTGGTGCCCCTGTCCCCCTCGTGGCTCCCCCGGCAGGGCTGTGCAGGCAGAGGCTGGCTGGAAGCCCGGCGCATTCCTCCGGCCGCAGCTCGGAGCGATCCCGCGTGGCCGCAGGCTCGGCCGGCTCTCCGAGCACTTCCTTGTGTTTCTCTTGGATCTCTGTCAGCACAGGATAAGTTTGGAGCTCTACGTCTCCAGGCCTGCTTCTCCTGCCTCCTTTGTTATTGTTGTTGTTATTTTCGGGCTGGTTTCTGTTATTTTGGGAATGGTGGTGCTGCGCGTAGGGGCTGGAAAACGCTCCCTTGGCAGCATCGTGCACTGACACAGGAACCAGGCAAAAACATGTGGGTTTGCTGAGCACAGCTGGGCAGGATTTAGGAGGGAAGCAAGGTATGAAATTCCCATGGTTGGGAGCTGAGGAGGGGCTGTCTGAACCCACATCAAGGCATGGGCTGTGCTCCGAGAGGGGGAGATGGCCCATTTGGGGGTTTGGTGAGGGACTGTAAATCCGTTTGTGTGGGCGATGGATGTGGCTGCAGGCGTGGTGGCCTCAGCATTCTCTGCAGAAGTAAAAACCACCAAGCTCCTTGATCCATGAGTCTGAGCTGGGGGAAGTGAAGGGAAAGGGGGTTTTGCCAAAAGGGCAGCTTTAGGGGCCGTTTCTTTGGCTATGGAGAGGATGATACCTTACCCAGGGGTGGTTCCACACCTCCTTGCCAGAGAGTGTGAGCCACTCCTTCCCAGTTCTTGATGATCAGCATCAGGCACTGAAATACCCATTTGGGGGCTGAATCCTAACTCTGTGAGCAATTTCCTTGGCTGGAGGCTGGCTGGGAATGGAGCTGAGGGCTGATCCAGGCTGGGCTCCCTCAGCTTGTCAGGCTCTTGGCACAGAGCTGTGTGAGGAGCTGGTGAGGGGGCACAGAGGGGCGAGCCCACGGTGCCACATCTGCTCTCTGTGGTGGCTTCTGCAGGCTGCTGGCCCCATTCAGAGGTTACCAGTGCACACACCCCTGTGTCTGAGGGTGACTGGCTGGCTCTGGCACTACAGAATCAGTCTGGGACCTCAAATGTCACCTGGGCACCCTCGGCTGCTGGGACCATGGAAGACTATGGGGACAGTGCCTGGCTCTGCTGCTCTGCACTGGCTCAGCACAGGACAAGCTCACCCTGTCTCTGATTGCTTCCTGATTATAACCAGAGCCCCCAGATCCTTTCAGATGGAGGGAGAACACGTAGCCACATGGTGTGTTTGCTCACTGTCCTCATGCTCCCAGCTCCAGATTCGCTGGTGCAGAGGGCAGGTGGCACAAATGAGGCCAGGTGGGCACAGGCTGGGACCTTTTCCATTCATTCCAGTGTGCCTGCATGTGTGCTTCCAAAAGCAGAGCCCTGTCTGCATTTGGGGGTGCAGCTGGTTTAGAGAGGTGATGGGTTTTGGGTTTGGATGGGGTGGGCAGGGGATGTGAGGCACCAGCCTGGCTGCAGGCTGATGCCAGTGCTGGGCTGAGGGAGTGGGATGTGCTCCCTGGAGTTGGGTTTATTGGGCTGTGGGTTTGGTGGGGGTGAGAGGCTGGCTGGGGGCATTCCCTGGGTTGGATCCGCTCCTTTGCCAACCTGCACTGTGGGATGATGTGGGGTTATTGCTGCAGGAAGTGGTGGGAGCGGGTGCCAGGCTGGGCTGGGTTTGCAGCCTTGTAGAAGGCTGATCCTCCAAGCTCCTCGCGAGCTGAGCCTCCACCCAGGAATCAGATTTTAGCATCTCTTGGCCTTGCACAGAGGCAAAGTCCTTAGAGTCTGCCCTTCCAATCTGCGTCCTTGTCCCCTCAGATCAAGTTCCTGCTCCAAGGAGTCTAAACAAACACCAGAGAGCAGCGTTTTACCTTTGTGTTACAAGCCTGGCAGCTGTGTTCCCCTTTGCTTGGGCAGCTTGGGTTGCCTTGTTGTCTTTTC
This sequence comes from Pachycephala philippinensis, assembly GCA_013397055.1. NCBI lineage: Eukaryota > Metazoa > Chordata > Aves > Passeriformes > Pachycephala > Pachycephala philippinensis. Next base: position 82,722 of record VWZT01015730.1, read on the forward strand.
CAGCCCCTAAACAACATCCAGCTCACGTAACTTCATCTCACTCTCTGCCTGAGCCGTGCCTTGGCACCAGGTTCTTGCAGAGGTTCCAGAGGTGGGTGTGTGGCAGGAGAGCACAGCTCTGTGCCCCCCAGGTGGGCAGTGCTCGGGATGGAGAGGGAGATGCTGCTGCTGGACATCGCTCAGAGACCCTTTGGGAGCAGCTGCCGTGGTGGGAGTGCAGCTGCTGTGCCTTGCCTGTCCTTCACCCATCCCTCTGCTCTCCCCTGGCAGATAATGGCCGATCTGCTGGCCAACGGCATCGACGTGTACCCCCAGAAGGAGTTTGATGAGGACTCTGAAGATCGGCTGGTGAACGAGAAGTTCCGGGTCAGTGCAGGGGCTGTGCAGCTCCAGGGGCTGGGGATGTCCTGGGGGGTCCCTTCCCTCTGTTTTCTTCCCAGAGCTGCTGTGCCCTGTCCGTGGGGTGTGCCCAGCACCAGGGATCCTGGCAGAGCTCAGGGCAGGGGTGGAAAGAGGGTGAGAAAGGCTCGTGGGGAAGGTGTCCTGGCCACACTCCTTGCCCATCTCCATCCCTGCCAGCACCCCGGGGGTCCATGGCCCCTTCCCCAGCCCCAGGCACAGGGAACAGACGTGCCTGCCCACCCCTGGTGAGGGCAGCAACTTTCCCAGCACTGGGATGGAATTTTACCTGTAGGTTGCCCGCAACTGGAAATTCCATGCCACAGGAATCAGCCAGCAATTTTTTGGCACGGTAAAGTGGATCGGACAAATTCAAGGAATAAAAAAATCATTTAGGCACTCTGAAGTTCAAAGACACCAACCTGGATCAGGAAATGAGTTGGCCAGATGCTGGGGGCATTTCCCAGGGAAGCTTTGGGGTAGCTTTGCTCCAGCTGTACCTGGTGCCTGCCAGTGAGGGACAGGGCTAGGCTGGGTTTGGGCTGATTTTAGGCTGGGCACATGTGTGAGATGCTGGTACCCAGTCCTGGGCTGCCTGTGGACCCTGGCAGGCAGCACTGCTCAGGAACATCAGGGCCAGACCAGCTCATCCCATGAAACCCTCCTGGAAACAGCTCCATGGAGGACTTTGCTCACTGGTTTGGTTTCCTGACCAGCTCTCAGGGAGAAATCATAACCTGGTTGTTCTCTTTCTGCAGGAAATGATCCCGTTTGCAGTGGTGGGCAGTGACCAGGAGTACCAGGTGAATGGAAGAAGAATCCTTGGCAGGAAGACCAAGTGGGGCACCATTGAAGGTACCTTGTCCTTGCTTCCCCTCCTGAGCCCATCCCTGCCCTGGCAGAAGGCAGTGAGGTCCAAAAACAGCAGTGGAAGTTGAGGTGTATGTGGTGCTTCCCTTCCCCTCCAAAAAAGATAATTTTCCTGGTGTTTGAGGACTGGAAACACCTTGGCCAATCATCCTGGGCTGGGTTCCTGGGCCTTTGTGTGGCTTGGGGGGCTGCTGAGTGCTGGAGGGGACATTTCTGGGGGTCTCGTGGCCTGGCTTGTGCTTCTTGGCAGGATTTGAGGGCACACCAGTGACATCCCTGTGTCTCAAGCCCCTATTAGAACCTTCCCCTGGCCCCTGTGCCCTCCACCATGCCTTTGGTTGGTGCCCTTGTGGGATCTCTTCCCTCTTCCATTTCCCATCGGCGTCTCCCTTTTTTCTCCCCCATTTTACAATCGTGGTTTAAAGGCTAGATGAAAGCTCCTGGCTCCAGCACATCTACACATTTCCCTGCTCATGGTTTCTGGCAGCCAGCTGGCTCATCTCCAGTGCCACCCCTCTCATCTTCCTCCCCTTCACTTCACAGGTTCCTCTCATTTATGAGTCTTTTTAATAGGCATCCTGTGTTGAGGGATGGTTTAACAAAGCTGCCAGGAAAATCAGTGTATTTTGAAGCTCTGCTGCCCTCTCGTGCTGTTTCCCTGAACATCCTGAGTTCAGTGGGATTCATTAAACCCTCGCCTTCTGCTTGTGGCAGCTGTCTTCAGCACAGGGACACAGCCATGGCCACGGGCGGCCTTTGCACAGCAGTGTTGTTTTTGTTTTGCCGTTCCTGTGTGGTGTTTAATGGCTGGACTCGATGATCTTAGAGGTCTTCTCCAACATAAAGGATTCTGCTATTCTATGTACAGGATTGTTTGGGCAAAAAAAAATTAAAGAAAGGAGTTCATCCTCTAAATGGCCCTCCCCTGCCTTCTTTGGGGGTCTGGGGGTCCCAGCATTGTTCTGGGGGTGCTGCTGGGAGCTGCCTTTTGTTGGTGAGACATTGGGAGGGGGCTGTGGATGCTGTCAGACACTGGGAAGGGACTGTGGATTCTCAGACACTGGGAAGGGGCTGTGGATGCTCAGTCAGACACTGGGAAGGGGCTGTGGATGCTCAGACACT